>VZRF01001782.1:974338-1177999 GCA_013396875.1 Vireo altiloquus | reverse complement strand
GGTGGGTGGCGGTGAAGCGGCGGCCGCTCACGGCTGCCGGTGCGTTCGGGCGCTGGGGCGGTGCTGGAGGCGGGCGGGGAGGCCGCGCTGTGTGGCGCAGGAGCCGGGGCGGCTCCGCTGGCTCTGGGGTCTGCGACCCCCGCGCCTTCCGGGGAGAGAGGCCCGTGCGGGGCTGTACCAGGCACGATGTTTGGCCCTCGGGCGAAACACGGGCTGTGGGTTAACGAGCAGCGCTGGCCTTGGTGGGACGGCCGTCAGCAGGGAGCAGATCGGGACATGCCCTTGTCACACTCCGGGTGACAGCCTGCGCTTCGCTGGTTTGAGGGGTTTTTTTTAGGGTTCTGGCTCTGTCTGATGCCTGGTAATTGCACTGACGGTGTCCGGTTGTCAGAGTCATACGGCTTAGTATTACCAGCAGGAGGAGCATTGCTTCCTTCTAAAGCCCTTAGTTGTGTCTGGAAGAGGGTAGGTTTAGATTAGGTATAAGGCAGAAATTCTTTACTGTGAGAGTGGTGAGGCACCATCACAGGTCGCCCAGAGAAGCTGTGGACACTCTGTCCCTGAAAGTGTTCAAGGCCAGGCTGAATGGGGCACTGGGCAACCTGGTCTATTGAAAGGTGTCCCTGCCCATGGCACGGGAGGGTTGGAAACAGATGGTCTTTGAGGTCACTTCCAACCCAGATGTATAATTATATAGCCATAGACACGTGAATAAAGTTTGAAAAAGCTTAAAGATCAGATGAGATGGTATAGGACATCTCAGCATGGTATGGCAGCGGCCAAGCTGACCTGCTGCCCCAGTGTTTTTCCTGTGCTTGCTGTCTCCAGTTGGCATGCCTCAGCCAGCTGACTAGGTGCTGCCTTAGTTTGAGCCACCTGGCTGACATGCAGGAGGTAGGCTGGAATTTTGAGCAGTGGTTTTAGGCTTTCTTGTACCGAGCATTATCCCTGCTTGTGCTAGTCTTAGATGTTGGGAAGTGGGAAATACATGTTCACCAAATGAGAGAGTAATCAAAGCTCTGTGGGGCTTAAGGGGACTGGAGTTCCCTGAAACGATGCATGGAACGCCTGTGCTCAAAACTGAAAGGGAGAATGCTCTAAGTATTGTGTGGCTTGTGAAATAATACCATTTCTAGTTACAGCTGATTCCTGTGAAATAAAGCACTTTATTATGTCAAAGAAGATACTTAATTGAAAAGAGTTGTGAAGAGTTCTCCAGGCTTCCTTGAAGTCTTGGCTAAAGTCCAATAGTGTTGCAGCTCAGGTAAAATGGAGTTACAAGGGCTTATTTGATACTTTGGCTCCTCCTGGAGGTAAGTACAAGGCATTTGCTCAGGGTATTGCTGCACAGATGGTGTGTTTCCCCCGATACAGAAATGTTGGAGGAAGGATGTTGTGAGATGTTCTGTGATGCAGTTATTTCACCTGAACGTTGCAGCCTTTCAAGATTGCTGGTACTACAGCAGTGTGTGCTGTTCCTTTATCACTTTAGATGCAGCTCCCTCTAGTTAAAGAAGCTGAACCAGTTGCATGCTGTCCTGAAAAAAGTCCTGTGTTCTGAGGGTGCTTCTCCTCACAGCCAGATTCTCCTGTTTTATCATCTCACCAAAGAAAAGGAGTGGTGGGAGTGTAAGGCTCTGTTAATAAAATTAATAGCATCAATAGTTCCATATATCTGGAGAATTCCAAATTACAGGTACAGCCCCTTTTATTTCTTTTCTAATTCTGTTTCTTCTCTACCCAGATACCTTTAGATTAGGTGAACTGTGGGTGAAGTAAAAGGCACTGGCATGATGGCTTCTGTCACAAGAGTTGTTCACTGTAGACTATAGGCCTATGCTTTTATCTCTGCAGCTGATACCTGGTAAGGATGGTAAGTATTGCAGTGGAGTAGTTGGGTCAGACTTGGTTATCTTTGTCTATAACTGTCAGAAAAAGTGCATATGAAATCTTCATCCAATATGGTCTGCTGGCCTAATGGCAGTGTTTTCTTAAACTGGTTTAGAAACAATTGGTTTTATCTGCAGTGGTTCCCTTCACTCCCTCCCCATCCCCCTGCAGTCAGTGCTGTTCTCTGAGGAGGATGGTGTGCACCCCACTTCACAGATAATTGTATTTCATAATTTATATCTTATTTCTTTATCTGTAGATGTAGATGCCACTGATGTGTCAGTTGAGGTAGGAAAAAGGAAACTACTTCAGAAACTACTCAAATGAACACCTGATGCAAGAGGGAAGTCAAACAGTTTACTCTGTGTGTGTTGCTCACTTTGGTCAGGTTTGAGGGATTTGATACTTGCTTAGTGTATGGATCAATCTTGTTGATCACAACTTGTCAGAGATGTTAATGATGAAACCTGTGTCACATGTCTCAGACTTGGATAATCTGTTCACTTGCAAGTGCTAATGTACAAATCTATCCTGACCCAACAGGCCTTAGTTGCAATGTCTATAAGAAGCTTACAGTCCTGTTGCAGAAATAAGTGGTGTGTCTGCATTTCATATGAAAAGATACAAGGTGACAATAGAACCGAAATCCTGCCTTTGGCATTTCTTAAACGTTGGTAATGTCTGTTTTAATGCTGTTAATGAAAACTTGCTCCAGTGTGAGTCTGGTCCTCAGCCTATGAAGCTGATAGGTTTGTGTGTACTTCACTATGCTGACATCCTACACTGCAAAACCTGTGGCTTGTCTTTGTTACTGAAGTGATTTTGGTCACTGTGGACTCCAGTAAACAACCACCCTGTTTCCTGACCTAGAGAATAGTTGAAGGATCCTGAAGGAGGGATGAGGAAGATAAGTAGGAATGTGTGATGAATTTGCTCAGAGAAGAAAATGCTCAGTCTAAGTAATCTTAAGTTCATATGTAGAAACCTGTCTTTGTGTCCCAGTGCTCATTCTGACAAGTTTGCTCTTAAAGAAACTTCAAGCATTTGGATGCTCTAAATTGAGTGTTTCTGGGTGGTATAGAAAGCCAGGGTGCATGACAAACACAGATTTTGAGATGAAGTGTACAAATACATCATAATTTTTAAGATGTGTGGTGGTCTAGGTCTACTGTCATTGTCAACATCCATGTCAGTGCAGCACAGAGAACTCTTGGGGTTGTCTCAGTTCTTGGAAATTATGGTCAGGCCTAATGTCATTTGTGGTATGTAGATTAACTGGATGAAAGGATTTGCGTGTGCACTCAAACGGAAAGTAGAATATGGTTTCTAAGGGTGATACCATCTATGCTAGTCTTAGCACATAAATTCTTTTTTAAGATCCTGTTTTCTTAATTATCCCAGCTGTAAAACCTAGTTGTCTGCAGTCCCCTTGAAGGAAGGAGTGGAAGTGTCACTGACCAACTGCTTTTTTCAAAGCCTATGGGGGAAGGGTGTAAACTCTTTAACATGAAAGTTACTGCACAGATGATAGTGAATGACGAATCTGTGATGAAGGTTGGTTGATTTTCATTGTTTCCCATGAAGCTGTTTGCCAAAAAGTTCTGGAGCTGCAAGGGGAAAGGTGAGAGGATGAGTTCAGCTGGGTGGAACAGGTAAGTACTTGTATATCATGTTACTGTTTCCAAGTATCTTAATGATAACACTAAGAATACATTGTGTAGTCTAGTTTGGTCTTTGATGGGGGAGCTTGGAAAAACAGGAAACAGTGGACGGCTTCTGTGCCTTTTGGGGAGGCATCTGTTTAACCAGAGTCTGGAAGAGCCTAGTATTTGTGCAAGGCCAAAAGAGTGTAAAGCGACTCTGGAAATAATTCTAATGACTAATTAAAAAGTGTTACCCTTTTTTTTTTTTCTCTTTCAGCAAAAAGAAGAGTGCTCTAAGAGCAGTCAAGAGTCAAGTTAGCATGGACATGTTCTTCAGCTAAAACATGGCAGCAGTTCAATAGCAGTTACACAACAGGAAAGGGTGTGCAGGCTGCTGCAAGTCCCCAGTTCCTAAGATCTGGTATCTGAAAGAACTCAGTAGAGAGAAAAAGGTTGTTGCTTCCACAGCTTCAAACTCTCTTGAACTGAAAAGAGAGCTCATCTAATACTGAAACAGGAAATTGATTTTATTTTAGATACTGGGGAAGATAATCACAATATGCAGAACTTAAAAGTGCAAGTCAAGACACTGAAACAGTGCAAGTAGCTCGAGTACAGGAGACTCCAAGACTCCAGTTGTGGAGAGCTCCTTTTTGGGAAGGCACACTAGCAGTGGGGAGAACTTTATAAACACTAAGAGAATCAAAAGTTCTGCAGCTCTTAGGTACACATGGATGTATCTCTAAAGGTGCGATGGCCTGACAATGGCCAATGAAGACCATAAGGCTGTAGGCAAACCACATTTCTCTTGATGTATGCCACTACCCAGTTCAGAAACACCCAAACAGCTTCAGTTTTTGTCAAATACTCTTAGTTCCTGGAACAGTAGGTTATTTCAGTCCACCTAACTCCTGCAGAGGCAGCTGGCTGCAGATCTGCACTGAAGATAAGCATTCCCCACCCCTGGATTGCTCGATAATGGCACACAAATGTGGCTCAGATGGGCTTCAGAGCTGAGCATAAATCCTTTGGCTGCCGCTGTTCTGGCTTTATGATACACAGTGGGTACCCTGAGCACTTCCATTTGGAACAAGAAACACTTCGAGTATGTGTTTAGGTGTACTTTGTGTGTGCACTGCCCTCTTCAGCACAAAGCTCGATAAAACCTTGCATTGCATAAAGCAGGTGGACGTATCACACTGAGATTATGTTTGATGTGGACCTGACTCAGTTGCCAGTAATCCTGGGAAGGGCTATTTTTGTTGTGCTGTGGTAAACCTGAGTTGGTAACTGATACTGTTCAGCTGATGTGCTTGTCTGTGCCAGGACAGCAGCCCATGAGCTGACAAATACTCAACCATGATACTGGCTTTTACTTCTTTCAGCATAAAAAAATAAAACATTTTAAAAGGTGGGAGGGAAAAGAGCAGAGGATTTTTAAGGGTCACATAAATTCTACTGAAATTCAACACTAAGAATATCTTCATTGAAAGAACACATTTTGGGAAATTACCTCCTTTGGCAAGGGCAGTATGAGCCTTTGGTTATGGCAAGCTTCCAACACTGTTCCTTGCCCCTTTTTTTTTTGTGAGGTTGTAAGGGAAAAGTATTGGGTGTAGGGAGAGTGAAAGTCATAACCAGAGGTTAAAATTAAATTTTAGCCACTATATTTTTATGTGCAGAGATATGTACCATTATTAATTTTCTAAGGCAGTCCTGCACCTCAACCAATACACTGGAATCCCTGGTCATGTGTGCAAGTGACTTTGGGTTCTTCAGCTGTTTGAGTGCAGTGGTGCAAAATTGCACGTTGCTTCCTATATGATTCAGCTTAAAATACAAGCTTGGGCAGTGTGAGTAGCTAAACAACAATATTGCAGTCAGAGCATTCCTCAGTGCACACAAACCATTTCCTTTTGGTGAGTACTGCTGCACTGTGAAAAAGCATGCAGCTCCTAGGATGGCATCATTTGGTCATGTTGCCTGTGCCACAATTCCCCAGGTTTGCTCTCTTCCTTGCCTTGGACTCTTCACCCAAACTTTTAGTTTTCTGCACATTACCACTGGTTGACTCTTATTTTTGGGTGGGGTTTTTTTTGCCATTTCTTTGCAAATGCCTCTTCCTAGAAAACTGGCAACAACAGTAAGTATCTCAGGTTCCTGGCCAAGTTTCCACTCACATGATTTCACTTGCTCCGTTCTGTCAAGTTATTTACATGCGGCGTCCTAAGGATGTAATTTAGTGGACTGCTAGCGAGGAGCTAACCTTCATGTCTTGGCTGCAGTCCACATAGGTCAGGTTTACACAAAGCTGCTTCCTCATGAATTCAGTGACTACTCTTGCAGCCCTTGGTTTCCTGATGCACAACTTTATGAAAAAGATAGTGTTACACTGCTCTTGCAGAGATTTAAAGATGGTCACACTAGCATTGTTCATTTTACCTGCTGAGCTGCGTGACCCAGAATAATTTCTGAGCCTTGTTCTGCATGTACAACACCTACGGCTCGCGAGTTCAGAAGGATATGTTCTTCATGTCTTAATAGGGCTGACGAACCACAAAGTAGGAAAGGTTTTTCAAAACCAGCATAGAGGTGTGTAACTGACCACTTAAGCAACCTTGTGCAAGGTCTTAACCCTCGTGTTCTGGTTTCATGCATATCAGAGTTATTTTGTTTCTAGTGCGGTCTCTGGGCATGCATTCCTAGGTGGTGTATTGAGCTCCCTGCTTTGAGCTCTCTGAAAACGCAGTTGCATGAAGCAGTGGCAGCAGTGGCATTGCCAGTTAAAGGAGTTTGGTGCTACCTTCTCCCCTTGCCTTCCCATGCTGCAGTACACCATTCCCTTTCATGCCAATGCAACTACCTGGGGTGGCGTACAGAGCTATCGGTGTCTTAATCAGAGTGTTAATACGCGCTCCATGCCCTGGGTATGCTTTTCAGTGGTCATGGTAGGAGTGGAGGAGGTTTGTAGTTCTGTGGCTTTATAAAACCTGAGTTGGGTTTGTGAACTAGTTTAGAGCATTTGCACCATAGCCAAAAATCCAGGTAGCTGGGTGCATGCCAGAAGTCAGAAGTCCTTGGGCTTGTTGCTGAATTCTGGCTCATTAAATCATGCAATTAAGGATGCAGTTAATTTTGTGGGGGAGGACCAGTAGTGTCCCTTGTGTACATGGGTGCTTTTGTTAACTATGTTTTTCTGCATTAGGTCTCATGATAGGGCCTTTTTGTGGTTTTGCTGTGTGTAGCCTTCTGGCTAGGCAGCAGCAGCTCAAGAGACACTGCTGTCTGTAAGCAGCACTAGAGATTGTTCAGCGTAGTCTGGACAAATCTTTGTTTAAACAGAGCTGGAGTAAGTTTTCTGTTAAGTTTGGGAGTTTTTTTTGTTACTGAGAGTACCAATATATTTTCCTTTGATGGAACTAATTCTTATATATAGGGAGTTGTATGTTATCCCTACACATATAGCCAAATATAATTTTAAATTTAATTGCAGAGTAGATAGGCTAAAGAGAGGTACTAAAATGTTTCACATATGATAGGTGAAAAGCTAATCCCAGTTTTCCCTATCAACATTTTTGCAATGCTCTTGCAACTGGTGAAGGCTGCTCTGCTGTGAACTCTTGCTATGCAAATATGATTTCCTTTCTCCATTCTGATGATGATGAATGTTACCCTCTGATGAGGACAATGAGGTGGCAGCAGTTTCAGAGACGTGATGGCTTCCCTGTACATGTGCTACCTCAGTGGCTGCCAGCTAAGAGAGTAATTGAATCCCCCAAGAGTTAGATGTTGCTGCTGTTAACCTTTCTGGAGAAACAAACATGAAGTAGAGGCAGGTGCAATCCTCACATGAGTTGGCAGCCAGGTGGGTGCTGTGTGTTACCAGGGATGAAGAGCAGTCATACTAACAGCAGTGAGGTCCATTTGGCCTCCTGAAAATTCCTGCCCACTGAAAGCTCCTCTCATCTCCAGGGTAGATTGTGACTGGAGATACTGCTGTCCCAGTGCTACCTCCTGGAAACAAGGGGGTGATGAAATTGAGTGTATTTTGGTAGGTCCGATGAGAATAAGTGAATATTCTTCATTACAAATATTTATACAATAATAATTTATAAGTATTTTTATAGTGTAAATTGTTTATAAATATCTGGAAATCTAGGCATATGTGTATATAAAATTTATATATTTAAATACATTATACATTGTTTTATATATTACTAATTAATAATCAGCACTTTTAAAAATATAAGTTAGTGAGTTGGGAGAATCGTGGAGAAGGAGAGGAACTTTGTATTATTGACAGATTCATGAAGCTATTCCCTCTTGAGAACAAATCGAATGCAAATGTTTGATCCCCAACAAATACAGTTGGCATGAGCTGTTTTGTTAAAATGTGTGCTCACATCTGTCTTTTAAATGCTCATCCTTGAGAGGGTGGATTAACGTTGTCATGAGTGCTGAGGCATGTGATACACTTGGCCATGAAAGCAAGGATGTGAGGGGTCTCTCACAAGTTTCTGTCAACCCTTGAGTGATGTGGCTCTCCAGGATGGGTGGCATTGCTGCCATTCATTCTGAGTGGCATTGCAGCCTCATTCGCATGAGTTTGATGGTACCTCAGATTTCCCAGCCTTTTGCTATAGTCAGTTCTCTGGTATCTGAAGGTAAATTTAGGTACAAATCACATCAGCCAAGATCCTAAGTTTGGAGTATGCCTGCCTCACTCATTCTCTCTGGTATGAGTGGCTCTGCCTCTTGAGTACTGTCAATTTACCATCTTACTTCTCCCAAAGGAAACGTGCACCCTGAACATTCCCTGTGCTCTGGCAGTGCTTTATGTGTGCAACCTGTAGGTAATGTTCACCTCCATGGATGTAAGGGGATAGCTATCCCAGTCTTTCCTGAATTTACTGCTCAGCAGTCAGTGACATAGCAGGAAAAGCGAGACATTATTTTGCTCACATCCACCATCCACAAATGGCATTTGGTTTTCATCGCCCTTTTGTTTCTAGCCAACACACAGGTTTTCCAAACTCCCTTTTTTTCTTTGCTTTTTCTACTATTTCCTTGTCACCCATACATAGTACATTGCACTCAGTGTTCAGTGCGTGACAAACCCTAGGATAATTTCCTATAATAATAATTTGTTAGCTGTGGGGATTCTGGCGGCTGCAGAATTCTACCTATAGCATCCCATCCTTATAAAGTTAAGCTTGGAGGAAAGATCCCTCCTTCAATCAAGGCAGGGAAAGAGATCTAATAACACTTAAAAAGTAGACAAAAAGTGCTCTTCATGTGCTGAGTTTCATATTTTTAACCTTTGCATTTTAAAATTTTAAACTAGTACCTTCTTTTTCCTAAACTGGTGACACCTGAAGGAAAATAGATCACTGTAGGCAGTTGCTTCAAATACCTCCAATACAGAAGTATTTTGCAGATGCCCAGGGAAGATACAGACCCAGGGTATTGCTGGGAACCAACCTGTCACAGCTGAAATACAATAGTGCAAAAACTCATCAGCAGGCTGAGCAAACCCAGCCATCATACTCGTTATATCTACAGTATTGTCTGAAAGCTATTATCCCTTGGAAAACTGGCTGACACATTTTAAGGAGGAGATCAAAGACTCAGTGGTACCTCTGTAGAGTTTCCCTAATTTTAATGCATTTGTAATCATAGTCAACTACTGCTCCCTCTTTAGTGAAGATTATATTGGAAGCCATCTGTAGATAAATGTAACTTCTTCATACAGTTTTAACTATTCACCCATTTTCATATGGCCTGGTTTTGACATCGTTGGATATGTTTACATTTCTGAGTCCAAGACAGAAGGTGACTTTGTGTAATTTCTTTAGAAAACAGTAAAAGTCATAAAAGAAGCCCTAATCTTCAAAACAGAAACATTAGATTTGTATTTTATTTAAAATAAAATGAATGCATGCAGGTGGTTGTGCAAGTCAGTACAGAGTTTGTTCAGGTAGGGTTTGTGGTTTCTTAGCCCACCTGTTTTGCCTGTAGAGCAGCAAAGAGAACACGGTTTGTGTTAGCAATCATAAGTCCTGTTCATGGCAGAGCTCCCCGTTGCAGAGCCCGAGGCACCCTGTAATGCGAACGAGCACAGCGAGAGGGCCTCCTTCGGTCCCTCCCCTCCCACCTCCTCTCGGTCACACTGCTCAAGTCTTCAGGGTAGCCGAACACTACGTGGTGCTGCAAAATGCCTGTCGGGGGCGTTGATATTTGCTGGCTCTGAAACTGGAGAGGCTGCTGTGGCTGCCATAGCTGCTGGCCCACTGTGCCGGTGGCTGTCCCCCAGCAGAGTGTGGCTCTAAGGCCGTTTATGTATTGTTTTAATGTTTGAATGCTCTACAGCGTGAATATTGAGTCTGACGGCCTTAGTGTTTCCTTTATTTCCTAATGCTTTGTCTTTAGTTAGTAATTACAAGAAGTGTCTTGCAAAGCTTTTTGTTTCAGCTTTTCCTCGTTTTTGGGGTTTTTTTCCCCTCTGGTGTTACTCTTCCAGGTGAGAATAACCAAATATAGTCAAATTTAGGAAGACAGGTTTGAAATAATGTTGGTGTTGATGGGGAACTACTTCTGCCTAGGAACAAAGTATTTGAAATAAAGAACTGCCTAAGTTGTCAGTGCTCTAGCATTTATTAGGGATTGAAGCATAAGACACTAGTA
The DNA here is from genome assembly GCA_013396875.1 of Vireo altiloquus. Lineage (NCBI taxonomy): Eukaryota > Metazoa > Chordata > Aves > Passeriformes > Vireonidae > Vireo > Vireo altiloquus. Next base: position 1,167,782 of record VZRF01001782.1, on the reverse strand, counting down.
GTGAATGGAAGTAATTTCCCTGAACTTCAGACATCTTCAGATGCCCAGTGTGTGCTTGGGCTCTCCTTGCACTCTGTGGAGAGGACTGCACACATCCCAAGGTTGATTTCAGCACCTCCTACCCCAATTCAAGAATCTCAGTTTAGAGAACACAAGCTAGCTGGAGTCTGAGCCCAAACAGCATTTGTGCTTGTATAATTATTCTCACATGGAGTCCCTCTATGTGCGACAGTTAATGACTAGATAGTTAATTATGTGAGTAGCTAATGTAGGAATGGGCACAAATCTTGTGCCTGTGTTGCAGGGAGACTAATTTGTCTCTTGAGATGTCTATTCTTTTCTGTTGACCACAGAGGAAGCAGAGGTTAGACTAGCTCAAAGTTAGATATCTGACCTTCACATCTAGCTGAGATACAGCTCAGCCTCTGTGCCTGCAGGCTGCTGCTGCTCCTAACATTGGGTAATATGCCTCATCTTCGAAGGTCTGCAACACTTAATAGATTTTATGGATCTAATTTCACATCTAAGGGAATAAAGTGTGACAGTTAAAGTCATGTAATTAGTAGACAGTCATTAACTTTTCTGAAATCAGTGGAATTCCACATGGGACCATTCACCATGTGTGTGAATAAGTAGTTCAGGCTGTTGTTGGCAGGAGACCTGTTGAGAAGCTTTACAAAATAAAAGGTAGTAGTAAGTGATGGTGGAAAATGTTCCATGTTCTAATACATAGTGATTTATATTCTGAATTAAATGTTGTGTTCAGAATTTTCCTGCATATCTTTAAGTAGTTTTAAAAGATCTGAACAAAAATTCAAACATTTCTGTTCCTGTTTTCAGTTTATTTACCACTCAGAAATTATTTTCAAAATGGAATTCCTAGTTCTTTAATTAAAATGGAATTCTGAGTTCTTTAATTAAAAAATCCAAACATCTAAATACCAGCAGTTTTGAACTATTGCAGAAGTACAGCACAGATTCGGCCTTAGTATTTACTAGAGTAGGTAGAACTCCTCTCTGTTTACAGAAATAGAGCAACCTAGGGACCAACTCAAGCAAAAAATTGAAAATGCGTCTTCACAAAGGCTACAAACAGCGGATGACCTCTGGCTTTCTCTTCCATAAAAGACAGGCAATACCAAACATGAATAGGATTCACTTCTTCCTCATCTGCGGGCATCAAGCCTTTTGAACCTGCCTCCAAAACAGTGTCCATGGTGCCAGAAGTGTATTTGATGTATTCAAACACAGAGAACTGTCACAACAATGATTAAGGGATTAGAGGAAAAGGATCAGGAGGATAAGAGAAGGTTATTGCAGACACAAGGGTGTATTCATGACACCAGCATACACTCTGGTTCTTCTGGAAGTTTCCAGTCTACACCAGACTATACAAAGCTTTCTGCAGGACTTAAGCATGCCCAGCACTTGTGCTCTGCTTGAAGTTAATAACATGGAAAATCCTGTGCTTGATTCCTTGCTATAATGACCTGTCTGTATACAGATGGGCTTTCAAGTTATGGAAATGACCCATGACTTATGAAATAGCCTCTTCCTGTTTGCAATGATGCAGTGAAATATTGAGTCATCTCTAACCCTTGAGCCTTCCCTGTACAAGCTCTTCGTTGTTGGAGACTTGTCCCCTGGGATTTGGATTGATGATACTGGACAACTGTTTTCACTTGAAGTGGTCTCAGTTTTACCAGTTATGGATGAATTACTTCTCTTTCCTAGGTAAAAGGTTTGATCCACATCACTGCTGATTTGTATTATAATAACTTACTGAAAAATCATTTGTATGTAGTTAGGTTTGAATTAATGAATTCTTGATTTGGGGGATTAATTACTTGAATTTACTGTATGTACCTAACTGTCCTCCCATAGAGTAATGAGTCCAGGGGTCCACAAAGTTCTGGATTCAAATGGAAAGTACATACTGCAATGTTCCACCAGATTATATTTCACTGTCTTTTGGAGAGAGGCCCTAACGCCAGTGAAATCTCAGCAATATGACATCTGACCCTTCAAGGGATGAAATAGAGTAGGTGCCTGAAAACGTAACACAAATTCTTTAGTGAGAAATGTCGTTGGGTATTTTATCCTTTCTCTGCAGAATATAGCAAAGGTATAGGTACAGCAGGCTGGATGGCCCTAACTTACAGTGGCTAAGTTTAGTTTGACATAACATCTTGACTGAAGAGCTGCATTTCTGGTGGCTGGGCAGACTGCTGGGTGTGCTGCCAAGTAGTTGGAGATTGCAGGGCTATGTTGTTGTTAATTCCTTTCTGCCAGAGAGACATTCCTGTTCATCTCTGGGACAGTGTCATAAGTCACTTATGGGTCCTGCCCGTTGCTGGACCCGATGTGAACCCATGCATAATGTATATGCCAGTTCACAGCCATTGTGTCTTCCTAGAAGCAGCTCATTTCCGCTGTTATCCTAGAAAGAAGGAGGAAAGAAGGTGGAACAAGCCAAATTACATCGGTGGGGTAAAAGAGAAAACACTTTTCCAGATTTGAAATGCAATGCCTTTAGATATTGACAACTGACAGTTGCTTCATCGAGGCACAGAATTTTGCAGTCTTTGACAAGTTAAATACAGATGCAACATGATGCATTTTCTTGTGGAACATTTTAGTGGCTATTCTTGGCTTGCTTTCTTTACTTTCTTAGAGCAGAGACTTGTCACCAGTTAATTGATTTGTCTGAACTTTCTGCCAAAATCAACAACAAAGGAATTGACAGGACGGATTTTACAAACAGGGAAGTTGTGACATGTTTGAAGAGAACGCATGCTCAGAGGAGGGTCTACTTCTCTTTCAAAAAGCAGTTTCCTATCAGGAAAACAAGCTCTACTCTTTCCTTCACGTGTCTTGTCGCTGCCTTGCAGCAGTGCCACAGAGATGCTTCATCTTGTGAGAAGCCAAGGGAAAGAGATTTACTGAAGATCAACCTTGCACATGCTATTGCAACTCCAGTCATTCTATTGTGTTGAGCTAAGACAAGCATTAAAACAAGCTGAGACTGTAAGGATTAGAAGTCTTAGGAGTTACTACAGGGTCTGTTCCACAGACAACACATTCTGCAGCTTCTATGACAGGAAAGAAGTACATACTGGTACAGCTGGAGGAAAATATCACCATGCTGTCTAGTCATGGGTGACATGGGGCAGACATGTCAATCTCCTCAGAGAAATCAACAGTGCAAAACTTGAGTGGTTAAAAAAAGGCATTTTTTAATACCAAAAGATCAAGTTTCAAGCAGCAGAAAACGTGAGGCAGTGCCCAGAGCAGTTCTATCTTTCAGAAATCTAACTAAGCACAAGTAGCCAAGAGTTCAAGAACTAACTTAAAACCATGATGATGCCACTTCTCCCTCCATTCTTCTCCTCACCATTCCCTGAAACACTACAACCAAAAAACAAACAGCACACCATGTCTTCTCAAGCCTGAATATCCACTCACACATAACGAAGAACATGGGAAGCTTTTTCAAATCACCTTGATAACTGGTACAGGAAAACTATTTAGTTATGAGCAGAATGTCCTCTTACAAAATGCCGAACGGCCTTGTGTTTTTTAGGCCAAAAGCTAACAAGTTGAACTGTAAGCTCTTATTACTACTTCTGTTCCTCCACAATAAGAATCTGGAATGCTTTAAAAATGCTGAGAGCATGACAGTGATTGACAAGAAAGGAAGGAATGTAAGGACATACTGTGCTGAAGAAATTTTAATTATTTTTGTAAAACACAACTGATACTGATGGAGGTCCTGCATTTGCTGTTTGAGCCTGGAGCCAGGGCTGTTTTCTCAATCATCACCCTTACACACTGCCTTGCACCCTTATGTAGGAACACCTAATTTGATAAAATCCCAAAGTGACTTTGGGAAGAGAGTTCCTAAGAAATTAAACACTTGCTTGAACCATTCATGTTTTTTCTCAATGAAAGCATGTCTTAATTTTAGTGTGTGCAGTGCACGTGTGAGGCTGTTTCCATCATTTTTATTACTGGATGTGTGCAGTGATGGATCTCCAAACATATGGGTTTGGTTCCAGTTCAGTGTGGGCACACGATCACATTGCCATTGAATTAAATATCTCTGGTGTAGAGTTCATAAGAGTTTTATAACAGCTGGTAGCTGGTATCTAATCTGACATAAAGTGACAATGGCACAGGGAGAGCAGTAGTTGTAATCACATTAAGTGTGTCAGTAAGAAATGAGCAAAATTGTAAAGAAATTTTAACTGACAGCATGAGTGAAAGCTGGATCTGCACCTCGGGTAGCAGGTTATCCTGGTTAACCTGGTCCGATGCCAAGGGCCCTGGCGTTGGATGTATTGTGTGTTAAACCATGGCCAGAGAGGAGGAGGGTGAACCGTGTCTCTTACAGTTGCTAAAAAAGGAAAACAATGCCAATGGTTTGTTCTTCTCAGTGAAAAAGCCAGTGCTATGTGAAAACTGCTGTTGGAGATGATTCAACCATCATCTGTCTACATGTTAAATATTCAAAATACTCTCTAACTGCATAGAGATGGCAAAAACAATGTAAAACTGCTGATATGTAAAAATGGAGATTTAAGTATGTGTCAGAAGCATTTGTATAACTGCACTTGTTGAACTGAGCTCGGGTACAGTTCTTGTCTCCTTGGACCATTTAACTGGCCAAAGACCAAAATATACACTTAATATTCCCCAGACACCTATGCCAAGTAATGACAGGGTCTTCCAGTGACATGTTAACTGTGTCAAAAAATATTAGCTAAATAGTAGCTGGGTTTTTCTGGTTAAAAGAAAAGTAGACCTTCATTATATTCCAAGATAAGCGTAAAAAAATTTACTTTTTTCATTATGTGACCTGGTTATCTGCTGTGGTGACTTGGTGACTGGATAATTTCGATCTGCTCATTTATTGACTTAACTGAAAACACAGCCTAAATCATTTAAATTCCGATCATTGCTTTGTTTTTCATCAGTCTGTTGAAATTTTAAGTAAATTAGGTAAATGTGCTTTGTGAGATTGATGCATACATGGGACATGAGATGTGTTTACTTCATCAGCCCACAACCTGGGTCACAGTCTGTGAGGGCATACAGCTCTGGGATGAAATCACCAGCCTCTTGCACCTATCTCCAAGTGTCTGCCTACATCCTTTACATTACATAGGCTCTACATCCCAAATAAAGTGACCACAAGAGATACTTATCTTGCAATACTGACAATGTAGTTGTTTATATAGAGTATAAACATGCTTGTGCACTCTGGATTTGCTAACACGCCTTCATTTACCTGCCTAACTCAACACAAGACACAAAATGGCCAAATATCATCACCTCTAATGAACACCTACCTGGACACACAGCTGGTTTGGAACAGGACAAAGCAGGCAATTACAGAGCATCTAAACCAACTGCCGCAGGGCAAAGCAGCCACAGCCTTCGGGCCTCCTTCTGCAGCTTGCAGGGGGAGTGCCTGCTCTCTTAGTGTTTACCATCTATTGTGTTCCCTAGAACATGGTGTGTAATAAAACATACAGGCTGTTGTTTTGGCAACAGGGAAGATGCTGCCTCTGTCTTGGATGCTGCAGCTGTGGTTGGAACCCTAGAAAGGGGACAAGATGCTTTCCTTAGATGCAGTTAAGCATGATGAGTTGAGTGAACCACTCCAAGGATAGGATGGACAGAGAGAAGTGTTTGAAAGAAAGTTTCTAAATTATCAAGGAGTTAATTTAGAAACTTTCTGTTCTGTCTAACTTGAAGAGTTCTCTATTGTTGTTGTTGGGGCTTTTTTAAAGTACTCCTTTATGTTTAACAAAATCTGATTTCTGAAGTTAAGAGCTTTGTGTTTTGGGACGTCTGTTTCAAGGGAAAACTGGAGGTAGGTCCACCTCGAAGATCTGCTGACTCCAACAGAGTGCTAATATAATTATATATGCTTATTACCTCCAAAATAAGGAGGTGCCTGCCTTAAAGTATCTTGCAGGATTATAATGTGAATTCCTTAGTTAATTGCCGGAGACTTGCTGTTCCTCTGCCCTGTGCTTAGTGGATTTGCACTTAGTAGATTTGCATGGTTACGTGACAAGAGCAAATTGCAGAACATAAAGATTTGAATGTAAACCCATTGCTAAACTTTGGCCTGGAAGCATCAAGTTGTTCTTCTGATCATTCGCGCATACAGAAGGTGAGTACAGAGGTAAAGAGCAATAAAAGGGCAAGGCAGAAGAGGAGGACTCATAAAGCGCCTCAGCAGAGCTACCCTGTTGGACTATATTAATCAGTCTGAGTTTTGCCCTTTTAAATGCTTGTGCCTTCGCACATTTTGCGCCATGGGGCCCTTTATAACAGATGCAGAACTTGAACAAAGCATATTTGCAGCACCTCTACCTATTTATGAGCCTGTGTGTACACTTTGCAGTGTTTCACATAGTGTGAGTGAAATAAATAGGTACCTTTATACTTCCTTATTCCTGATGGAAGCAGCAAGGGGGAAAGGGCAAAAGGAGAAGGCAGAATTTCTGCTATCTGGAAGAAAAGGCAGATAGAGAAAATCCATAAAGATTTTATTTGAGTGACCTACTAATGTCTCTGCTTGCTGTAAATAACCAGCTCATCAGTATGTATATATGCTGCTTATTTGCTGTATTTACTTGGTGACTGGATCATTCAAATCTGCAAATTTATTGACTTAGCTGAAATTGCAGCCTAAATAATTTAAAATGTGGGATATATACATATATGGATTATTCTGGGTTGGTTTTATTATGGGGCTAGATTGTGTCTCCTTTCACAGCACTGAAGTGCTTAATTTGACACAGGAACACATAACTTTTTTGTCTACATATGTTTAAAAATATGCCAAGATATCCAAACACAGTATTGTTACATATAAACCCAGCTCAAAGCAGTAACTCGCTGTGACGAGGACAGTAACCTGTCCCAATTCTATCTCACTTGGCACGTCTCCAAATGCTGATTCTCATGGTATATCCCAATTTACCAGCTGCTCCCAGTGTAAAGACAACAGTTTGTTCGTTCATTATGGATTGTTTACGATTGACAATATTTACTGTATGTACATTTTGAACAAACACAGTTCTGTAAATAAATAGGGATATCAGGCAGCTGTATGTTCCTACACCATGCAAATAAACTGTAGCTGGAGCTTTTTTCCTGCAAGCAACTCAGGCAAACAGATTGTAAAAGCAGTGGGGAATTAGCCCAGGACTTTTATGATGGTTGTGAAGAAGTACATTGTAAGCACTTCTGTAATCATTCCATTTAGGTCAGCCAGTGAATTATTTTACTGTAGAGTCTATGGAGTCCTCAAAACAACTGCACTTAGTCTGGCATTTACTGAGGGACAGGCAAGGGCTTTAGGCATGGCCAGTATGGGAAGAAGTCATCGTACTTGTATCACTTTGTCTTGCAGTCTTGGGGAATGGGCTGGCAGGCACAGATGTGCTGCAGGGCCCCTCCTTCAAGGCCATATTCTCGGTCCCCACCATGTACCCAACAGTAATGTGCCACCATTGCACTGATGCAATTGATGAGCAGGGTCTATTCACACCTTTGATGAAAGTGCTGATTCATGGGGACCTTGTGTGGGACCCCTTGGGCAGGGTCTGCAGGGGTGGCGTGACTTTAGCCCCATCCTACCCACCGCCAGCCACTTTCCAACTCCTCAAAGCCATTGCAGCACAGCCAAGGGAGCTTTCTTTTTCAGTATACTGGAGTGGTTACTCTGCTATAACCAAAATAGGGTGGTTTTTCCAAAAACTGTGGCTGGTAGTATCTGTATGCAACTACAAAGCTTTGGGGATCCTCCGAAGATGGATGCAGGCAGGGTATTCCTGCTCAGAAGTCCTCAAGAGCAGCATAAAATGTGTACAGTCATTATGTCCTTCTGTTTATTCTGACCCTGTACAAGATGAAGCTATGTGTCATACGCTTAATAATAAATGGACTGAACAGGTCACTTGGTTTCTCTTTAATTCTTTTAATCTTCTTACAAGATACAAAATAGGCTTAAGTCAAAAACTGTTCCTTAATGTAAGGGGTTGAGACGGGCGGTTGCCCACTTGGCTATATTGTGATGACGACAGCTGTCCCCTAGAAGGATCTGGTTTGTCAAGCACTGATACTACTCTCCCGAGAAGGTTTATGCCTCCTTGCATAAAGGTTTCCATAAAGATTTCTGGGAGACAATTGCATACATAGCACAGGAAGAGTCAGAATGTAGTTGAACCTCCCAGCCCACACACAGTAACAGGAAAATCCTGTTTGAAGAATCAGGGAAGAGCCTATTCTGGAGAACAAGAGATAAAGTGCTGATAATGCTGCAGTCCCCCCACCTTCTACGTTGTTAATGCGGCAGCAGTGTCCAGCCCACTGTGGTTTGATATTTTTCAGGGGCTATCCAGAGTAGGAGAAGGAGAGAAGGGTTTCTGAGAAGTGTTTCTGCAATTGAACTAGCAACAATTGTATTTAAATGAACACACAAGCTTGGGGGCATGCAAGAATAATTTGTTTTCCTGGTCTATGCATGGGTTTTCTTGTCCAGGCTGAAAATTAGAGAGGGAAGAGCTGTGTTAGTGGAGAGATGTGTAACATTGCAAGCCATCCAGCATGGCAGTGGGAAAAGAGAGGGAGGATGCCTGTTTTGCCTCCTACTCAAGGTTCTGTGGGTGTTAATGTTGCTGGAACCGCAGCTGTGTTAAGTAAGAGTTAAAACACCATCCCAAGACCAGATTTGCTCTTCTCAAGAGAAATGCTGGAAACCTTCTGCAATACAATACACACAAAAAGATTTTTCACCACTATACAAAGCTATCATTGGGCTAGTAGTGTAAGCTGAACCCCAAAAATGGACACTTTCAGGCAAATGAGAGGAATAGATAAATAAATTTAGCCTAGAATCACATTTCTTCCCAGAAAAATGCCCGAAGGAGCAGTATAAAATTCAATTCAATTAGAAGGTGTTCCTTCTAATCTAAATGAAGTGTTAAAAAGAAAGACACCACCTACCTTATGTATTGATTTTGGGAAAACTACTTTGCACCTCACTGCCAAACTAAGCATTTTCTGATGGACAGGGTTCTTCTGTTAAAAGAGAAATTGGAGCTTTCCTTTTAATAAGAAAACACCAACCAACCAAAAACCCCACAAATACACATTTTTAAAAATGTCTTGCAAATCTTTGCCAACATTTCAATTTATTTTTTTTCCACAATAGATAACAAAGACATTAGTAATTGGTAACATTGATTTATCTGAAAAAAATCTTATCAAACCAATAGCAAACCTTGCATGGGTAAACAGATTCTTGGAGAGGAAAAAAGCACTGAAAATGTCCACTTGAGTAGGGCTTTTCCTCACATAACAGTTCTATAAGCAAAGCAGCTACAACTTCTAAAGGGGTGCAAAACTGGTTGTGTAACTGTACTCAGAAAATATTTATCAGTGACTCACTGTCAGAGCACAGTGATGTGCACCTGCAGGCACCCATCTCAGACATAAGGGAATAGCTCTGCCTCTTCAGACCTTGATGTTTACACTGTCTTTTTTATTCCCAATTGATTTTTACAGTGTTAGTGCAAAGATCAGATACTCTTGTTAGTCAAGTCCTCAGTCACTGTGAGCACATAGTGGTGCAGGCTGTAAATTCATTATATAAATCAATTCCAGCATTTCTAGTGGGTTACTGTAAGGTGTATAACTTCAATACCATCAATAAGAAGTAGGATCTGATGGGTTTGGTCTTTGGAACTAACAAATTAAAGACCAGCCATTTTCAGTTCCTTCAGTTTGGAGTAGATAAAAAGCTATTTGTAAGCATTTGGAAAATAACAAGGAGAGGAGTAGCAGCTACTATAGATTCAGCAGGTATATCTAGCAACAACTGCAATCAAATTTCTTTCTATGTTAGACTAACAAGACTCATAAATAAGCAAGAAGCTGTAGATATCATCAGATACGAGGACTTCAGTGAGATTTTTGTCATGGTGCACCAGCCAAAACCCCTATAGGGCCAGTACAAATCTGGTTTCACATAGTTTCAGCACAGAAAGGTGGCTACAGGGGCCTATCCAAGTTTTTGCAATGTTTCACTAACAATGGAGATATGGAATAGAAAATACATGTCTGAAGTTTACTGATAGTGCAAAACTGGGAAGTTATAATGAAGGATAGGATTTAAATTTGAAACAAACTTGCAACCAGAGCAACGTTTCAAGGACTGCAGCTCAATGGGGACGAGCACAAAGTCAGACATTAAGGCATGAACAATCGGACACATAGGCTGAGCAGAAGATGGTGAGCAGTTGGTTTTCCCAACAGGATCTGTGAAGTAAAATGAATCACAACACACCTTCCATCACTTGTCATACTTTGCAACTGTTGTCTCTGGCAGAAATATCAGTTGCATGAATATAACTGCATTAGGTCTTTACTCTCATGTGGATCTGTGTGCTGTTGCTGTTTGGAGGAGAAACCACAACCAGAAGTCTGTAGCTTTCCAGTCTCTTTATTCCACAGAGTTGGCAGACTAGGAATATTTCTAAAAAGGGACCTTGGAAAATAAGATGCATTCTCCCATACCAGCTTCAAATATTTAGTAAGCTGGTGCAATGCACAGAAGCCTCAAAGCCCCCCACCAGAATATTCCACAGCCAGAAACAGCTGTGATGAGAACAGGAGAGGCAGGAGGGGCTGTGGATCAGGTGGCAAATCCCAGCACAATGATCTGGTGCCTACATCCTCCAGCAGATGCAGGTGACAACTAAAGACATGATGTTGTGGTTCCATCCCAGATGGCAACTAAGCCCCACACAGCCCCTCACTCACACTCCTGCCCCAGTGGGACGGAGAAGAGGATCACGACAGTAAAAGTGAGAAATCTTGTGGGTCGGGATACAGTTTAACAGGTGAAATAAAAGCTGCACACACGAGCAAAGCAAAACAAGGAATTCATTCCCCACTTCCCATGGGCAGGTAGTCATGCAGCCATCCCCAAGACAGCAGGGCTCCATCACAGGTAACAGTGATTTGGGAAGATAAATGTCATCACTCCAAATGTCCCCACTTCCCTCCTTCTCCCAGCTCCATATGCTGAGCATGACACCTTATGGCCTGGAATATCCCTTGGGTCAGTTGGGGTCAGCTGTCCTGACTGCGTCCTGTTCCTGTGCACCCCCAGCTCCCTTACTGGGGTGGGGTGAGGAGCAAAAAAGGCCTTAATTCTGTGTAAGCGCTGCTCAGGGATAACGAAACCAACCCAGTGTTACTAGCAGTGTTTCCAGCACAAATCCAAAACACACCAGTGATGCCTTAGGTTTTAAGTTTTATATTTTTTCATATCCTGTACTGCCTAGTGTAACTCTGAAGTTTCCTGTAGCTCGCCAGCTGCTGCCCTCTTATGCTAAGACAGACATAACAAAGTGTCTCCAGCTTGCTCTCCAAGGACACCCAGACTGTCCTAGGCCCAAAAGGTGTAGATCATCATGTCAGAGAGAGGGGGACAAGCCTGGGGAAAGTACATAATTAGCTAAAGTTTTAATTGGTGAATTTATGCCGATATGCAAATGGACCAAACCTATAAAAGCGTGTAGAACTCGTGACCCATCATCCATCTTGGGATCCACTGGGGCAGGAGCCCCAGGGTGTACCCCCAGGGTGTACCTTTGAAGGCCTTTCAAATAAATACCCACTTTATTCCCTTATTCCTGTCTAGCCTCTGGTTTTAGTTAGCCATTTAAGGCACCACCAGCCACTGTGAAAATAATCAACTCTACCCTTGCCAAAACCAGCACACACTTAAAGGACTTTTTACCAGACCACACTGTAACACCAAAAAAAGGTCAGTCTATGATTTGAGTGGAGGCTGGGCTAGCTGCAGCCACATTAAACAACTATACACTAAAACACTAAAACAACCCAAATACTATTTAACTCCATGGAATTTACTCAGAAAATTCTTGGGCAAATTCTTCTTACTAAAGATAGACGAGACCTTGGCTCACCCAAACACTCCTGCAAACTCCATCTATCCAATATTCATTAACATGTATCCCATATTCCTTGACATCCATCCTGTAATAGTTGACATTCATCCCACATTCATAGAAAATAGTTGTAAAAGGGGATGTTGTTGTAGAAGAAGGAAGAGCTGAACTCTCAGAACTAAACAGCATGGTTGACAAGGGGATGGATTAAATACTGGACAGGTAGCTGGCACAGATGGGAGAAGACAGAGTGACAAGGGTTTACAACTTGTACAGAGGGAATCCTCTTGAATTTGAATGCAGAAGCAGCATTGCAGGTATCCAGCTTAACACCAAGTTTTAACGAGCGCTTGCAGTGCCCTGGGTAAACAGAGCCTCAACGTTGTAAGTCCCTCGCTGCTGTGGGCACCCAGTGCTGTCTGTGCCGACGGCTGCCCGTGGGCAGGGACAGCCAGGTGGATCTCCAACACCAGGGAATCCTTTCCAGGTTGATGCCATGGTTTTACATGACTGTGTGCTCTATCAGTGAGAAGGCCAGCTGCCTCCTTGGCGGCTGTACTGCACGAGGGATAGCTGGGGGAGTGTGATGCCATGTGATAGGAGCAGGTTTAGTTAAATGAGGAGTCTTGTCCATTATCTTTCTGAAAAACAGTTGACAGAGAGGCTTGCTGGGGTTGCCCTTCTCAAAAAACAAAACAAAACAAAACAAAACCAAAACAAAAAAAAAAACCAAGAAGAAATTAAGCTCTGAAGCAAAATGTTTCTAAAATATAGTATACTTTAGTAAACACACCTTTAACTCTCTAGATATTAGTTCCAGCTAATTGCAGCTGCTTTCCTTGGAGCTGCCAGCCTGTTTGTAGGGAAGGCACAGAGAGCTGGCCAGCAAAAATGTGAATTATTTATGTTCCTGCTGAAAGCATGAGTCTTGTCACCAGAGCCTTACTTGATTGAATGGATTTGCAGAGGCAGTTTCTGTAGCAACCCAGAACCTTGCCCAGCAAAATGTCACCCAGCTAACAGAGAATGGTAATAAATATCTGTCTGGGTAGCTGAAGATGACACAGATGTGCCAGAGTAAAATATATCTGGGTTTTGAGTCCTCCAGTCTCCCAAGGTCCACCAAGATGTCATTTCAGAAGGTGAGCTGGTGGCATGTCAACTTGGGTACCAGTAACAATCTAGCTGTGACAACACAGGGTTTCCAAAGATTACACAAACCTTCCTGGAATGCGGCAGGTCTTTAGCACCAGGAACACAAGGAAAAAAGGCACTGGAATCAGGCTTTTAGTGGTAGCCCACATAGTTAAAGCTATGATAAATAAAGATGGGCTTCACAACACTTACTGTCACATCTGGGTGTTATATCCACATACCAAATACAAGGTTTGATAATGCTATCCAAAATATCCCAGATAACTACTTTTGTTTTATTTTTTTTAATTGCCATGGTATTTAGTGTAGATTGACAAAGACAGCACTATTTAGATTCAACAGTTTATTTCCTATCTATCCTTAGTCTTTGATCTTGGCTATTTGCTGTTTGAGGTCTGCCTGCTCTCCTGTAAAGATGAACCCATAGCAATGAAAATGTTACAGAGATTACATGCTGCCAGGACTATCTTGCAAAGCTGTGAAAGGCAATACAGGTTAGCACATTTGTCTAGACATACTAAACTTATTTTTCACTGCGTCCGTATTTGAATTTTTACTAATAATAAACCCAACAAACAATTTTTTACTAAATATACTTAGCATGTCTTAAGAATTTCTGAGGCTATGAAACACAAACCATATTAGAAAAGTTACAATACACAGAATTTTGTAATAATAGAAATGTTAGTAGATAGTTCCTTCATCATGAATCTGCAATTCAGCTCTATTCACTGGAAAAGTAAACTGCAATTTTTTGTGCTTCCACAAATCCACAATTCCAGCATTTCCTATATTTTGACCTTGTGAACAAAACTAGGCTCTCCACATTCAGAGCAACCCAGGTGCTTAGCTGTAAACAGGAGATAATCCAGTTATAAAAGGCTTGTGGTTATTTGGATGGAGGTCACCAAGGTACAACTCTAAAGGTGAATAAAAGTGAGGGAAGCTGCCTGACACCTGTGTAACCTAGACAAGGAGTAATCTACCTGGCAGTTGACAGGGGCTTGGTTTACACTAAAAAGTTTTGCTGATTTAGCAATAGCAGGATGTAACAACACTCCCCAATCAATGCTTTGCCGGCAAAAGCCCACAGGTATGGTTTCAACAGCAAAACACCCTCTGCAGTTTTGGTATAAACAAGAGATAGTTAGCAATTAAATCAGATCCCATCTCTAGGAGGGTTTACCAGGTCTTCTACTGCAGCTACCTTAGCAAACTTTCTAGTCAAGGCTGCTCCAGAAATCAGCTGCTGGAGAGTTCAAGGCTGATGACAGCGAAGCTGCTTTGGAGGCTTGAGGGGAGTGTAGAGCTTTGCACGCTCTGGGAGGCCCACTGAGAAACACGGCCTGCTTCCTTAAGAGAATCTCGGCTGGAGAACAAAGGACTTCAGCTCCTACACGGAGGAGCAATTTACATCTCATTAAACCAATATTTAAAAATCGACATTGTGTTTGTTTCTCTAGTGTCTCATCTTCCAGACATGTCAAAAAGGATGCATTTTCAATTAGGTTTTTTTTCTCACTTTTCCAGAATGAAAAGCAGCAAGAACATTTCTGGATGCCCAGAGATCCTTTTTTTTTTTCCTATCCTCATATAGCTATAAAACAGTTTAAAGGAATTTTATTAAACTTCATAAGAAAATTCATCTCATAACATAAACACAAGCATGACTATTCTCAACTACAGATGTTTTGGAATGTCATAAATTCTTGGAAGGTGTCTTACCTTGATACATCTTCTTATGTAGTACTGTAATTCCACAACTATTTGGCAAAACTTCCTTAATTATCAATTGCTGGTGACACTCAAGTCATGTGTGCTATATGTGGTTCTACTTTAGAGGCTTTTTAGTGAGTTTTATGCCAGCAAAACCTGTATCTGCATCTATAAAAAAACCCCAAATGACCCAAATATCCAAAATTTATCTGACAGCTATGTCAACTGTGATAAGAGGCAGTGGAATACAGCTGCACCAGAGGCATTTCTAGGTGATGTTTTCAGCAAAGCTATGCTTTTGATAGGAGGTTCAAGAACACATGTATGAATTGTGCTTTTGTACGCATAGAGAAACCCATACTCTGCACACATTGCTGGTACCACACAATTCCTGTAATAATAAATATTAAAAACATAAATAATAAACAATTCCTTTCTAATAAACAATGTTTCATTAAAGAGCCCCAGGATAGACTCAATGGGTATTTTTGTGCCACTCTTAATGAAATATTTCAAAAATTGCTTAGAGCATGAAGTGTTCCCATGACTCATTGGCAAACAGGGGCCTCACGATCAACTTCTCACTACCAAACTGGTGAACTTGCTGAGGTACCACTGGCATGAAGACTGGTAAAGGCAAACTAATATTACACTAAAACACGAGATCTGTTCAGGCACGTTCGGTGTACTTGGTCTCAGGAAGACTCTGTGCTCTGGAGGCAGCAAACTGCTTTGCCTCACATCAGGCTCGGTCCCTTCCTGATTAGTAAACAGCAAATCTGGTTTTGAGGGTGGCCTTGGTCCGCATGGCATCCTCATCAAGGCTGTTTTGCTTCTATTATTGGTTTTCCTCCTGTAATTAATAGGAACGAGCATTCTAACTTACAAACACGGACATAGGAGGAGGAGCTAGATTTCCCCACCCCCACATTTTTCCCCTAGCAGCAGAACAGTGTGTTCTGTTTTTCCCAAATAAACTAGGTATACATTATGGCTTGATTCCTGGTACATAATTAATATTCTTCATAGACAGTGTGTCTTCAAACAGCTGGCTAATATTTACTCCGGGAAGAGGTCTTGCGATCCCAGCTTTGGTCAGCCAGAGACGGAAACTTCAGTTTTATTTTCTTATCTTGTGGTGACACACTGTAAAGTGGTGTGTTCAAAGTACAGCCTTTTGAGGCTTACAGAACAAACATGAACATGCAATTCGACAGGCAAACAGAAGATGCTGTTGTATTTCCTGTTCCCTCCTTCCCTCTTTTTCATAAAGGGGATACAAACATGAACACAAAAATGAATTTTTTGCCAGACAAAACAATAAGCACTAACAATAAGCAGCAGTTCTTGTCAGAAATGCGCCAGGTTTGCGTTTTTATTATCTTTCCACTATATTTGCAGAATATACATATGTGTATATTTTTACATATATATATATATATATATATATATATATAAAATTTGCACTTTAAACACTATCCCACGTGGCTTTTGCAGTGTATTTTAATGAAGCCTTCACCCCTTGCCAGGTTTCAAATGCCGACAGTTCTCCAGTTACCAAGGAATATGAAGTGCGGGGAGGAAAGGAATGGCAATACCTGAAAATGTTTTGTAAGCAAGTTCACTTCCAAGACGTACCTTTGGACAAATCTCATGACCAAGGAAAGGCAGGTTTTGTTACTTTTCTCTCTTGCTCTCCCCTACTCCTAGCTCTCTCCTGCGGTTCCTGGCTCCCTGTAGACCGGGAAACACTGGTGTGAGGGGTGACTGGTTACAAGGATGCCATCGGAGAAACGCGGAGGGCAGGGGTGCCTGCTGAGGCGAACTAGTCAGTGAATCACGGGATTGTCAGGGTTGGAAAGGACCAATTCCAACCCCCGCACCAAGGCAGGGCTACCTAGAGCAGGTGACACAGGAACGCGTCCAGGTGGGTTTGGAATATCTCCAGAGAGGGAGATTCCACAAACCTCCCTGGGCAGCCTAGCACCCTCAACGTAAAAGTTCTTTCTCATGCTGAGGTGAAACTTCTTGTGTTTTTTTGTTCACGGCCACTGTTCCTCGCCCAATCCCCTCCCGTGCAGCAGCACAAACCCACGGTCCCCGAGGGCGGCCGCTCCCGCCGCCGTTGTGTGGGGGGTGTGTGGGCTGAGCCAATGGCGGGCGGGACGGGCCCTGGGGGAGGCGGGGCTGCGCCGGGCACCAATCAGCGCTCGGGGCAGCGCGGGAAGGCGGGAGGAAGCGGCGGGGCGGGACGGGAGACGCGGCCAATGGCGAGTCGGGACGCGCGTGCGAGAGCGGGACTTGGGCGCAGGAGCCCGTCAGCGGGGAGGAAGGGCGGTGCCAGCCAATCGCAGGCCGCTGTGGTGATCGGCGAGCCAATGGCGAGCCGCGCAGGCAGGGCGCCAGCCAATCAGGGCGCGTCCGGCGGACAAAAGAGGCTCTCCAAGGCGCCGGCCCCTCTCCCGAGCACAATTTCACATGACGCAACGGCTGCGGGAAGCGGTTCGCGAGCCGTGCCCGCCGCCGCCATTTTGTGAGCGCGGAGACTGAGCCGGCGGCGGCCCGAGGAGCGGCGGCACCGGCAGAGCAGCCAGCGGGAGCCGCAGCGTGGAAGATGCGGTAGAGGAGCCCAGCGGCAGCGGCGGGGGGGCGGCATCGGCATCGCTCGGCGGCGGGGGATCGCGGGGAGGGGGCTGTCGGTCGGTGGGTCGGGTCCTGGTCGGAGCAGCATGTCGGCCCCGGAGAGCAGCGCTGGCAGCAGCGAGGCCCGGGAGGACGCGTGCCGCGACTACCAGTCGTCGCTGGAGGACCTGACGTTCAACAGCAAGCCGCACATCAACATGCTGACCATCCTGGCCGAGGAGAACGTGCCCTTCGCCAAGGACATCGTCTCCCTGATCGAGGCGCAAATCGCCAAGGTTTTTATATTCCACCGACTACTACTCCTACCTATACTGCTGGGGNATGGGGCGAGAGAGAGAGGGGGAGAGGCGCGGGCGGGGTGGGCATGGCTGGGCTGGCTCGGCGAGGGGGCTTCAGAGCTAGTGCCGGGGGGATGTTGGTAGTGAGGGGGCGAACAGAGAGAGCAGGATTTGGACGAAGTTGGGGGAGGATGGGGGTCTAGGAGGCTGGGGGTCGCCGTGGGGGAAACAGGCGAAGAAGGGAAGCGTGTCTCAGCTGGGATCAGGGAGCAACGGGGCGAGGCGGCGGGCGGGGGCTTCTATTTCCATCGCGAAGCTTGAAGGCTTTTGCTGCTACTCTTACCCTCACACCACATAGGGAGCAGGGGACTCGAGGGAGGGGAGCAGCCCCCACGCCACCCTGTTGGGAGTAGGGAAGGGTTTGGGACTCGCCCCAGGAAGAGCTGAGGGAGGAGGGTAGCGTGGCTCGCGCTGTGAGCCCCGCGTAAATAGCAGGCACAACATGGCGGCCCGGCAGTGACTGGGCAGCTGCACTTCCTCGTCCTTGGAGCGGGGTTTTCCCCCGACACGGAGCCAGGATGCGGTGTCAAAATCTGGTGTCTAAACCCATGGATTTAGGCGATTTCGACAGTAGGTGGATAGTGCAATCATAAGAGGGGACCTGAGTGGGGAGATCTTGTGGAGAGTTAGGGTTTTCTTGAGGGGATAGTCTAAAAGGAAAATACGGTTAAGTTTCTAGAACGCAAATTGTCCGCCTCTGAAAGGCTATGTATAGTGATCTTTAAGTATAAGTTAAACGTATTTCCCCGGTGCGGTCCCTGTGAGAGACTGATTGAAGGGTGGGAGCTCCCTTAGATCATAAAAAAGTTTGTGGGTGAAAGGTGATCATCTCCTTCGGTTAGAGAAGCGTGTGTGGTGGTGATGGGGGTTGTTTTGCTTTGCCTCGTTAGAGAAAATTCTGTGGGCTTGGGATAATCTGTTTGGATTTCAGGTGATCTGTTCCCCGATTAGTACTAGTGTTCTGTGCGTATTTAATTTATTTTGGCTAGAGAAGTTTGTTGATTGAGGATGTGGAAGAACAAATTCTCCCTGACTGTTGAAACTGCAGCAGCCTGTAGGATCTAACATGGCGTCTGAAAGGCACATGATATAAAAAGGGAAAGAGGAGGCTCCCTCTGAGCCCAGCCCAGGCAGTTGCTGACATCAGTCAGCCACTGCACATGCATGGGGGTTTGCAGCACCTTTTCAGCGAGCATTTTAGAAGAAAAGGGTTCTTCTCTCAGTCCCCCACCCTGCCCTGTATTCGTGCCAGCCACCCCTCCCCCGTTGTTTCCCTTGCTCCCTCTGATCTCAGGTGTTAAAGGGCTTTTTTCCTTTGACTTTAATCGTGGTTTATAATGGTGAGAATTGTATTAATGATGGGGGTGGGAAAGATCTTTTAAAATACTTAATCTATCTTTCTATCAATGCAGGATGTCTTTTTAGTGTGCCACAGACCTCTTCCAGTCTAGTTTTAAATGCTGCCAGTGGCTGAGTTTTGCTATTCTTTGGGGAGGTGACCTCATAATTTAATAGCTCTCACCATTATATCTCCTAAAGGGCAGTGGATGTGTAAAAAATGATTTGTGATGAATAACAATGCTGTCAATTTTTTTTTTCCATTTCTGGGTGATTTAGAACCTGCCCTGAAGTGTGGGGTTTTTTTAAAAGATGTCTTAAAACCTGTATCAATGGTTAGTTTTGCTTAGTTACTGTTTATGACTGTAGTTTTTTCAAGGCAAGTTTTTAGTTGTTTCTGGGAAAGTGATCTCCTTTACTAAGCCACTTTTAAAAAGTGTTGCCTGGAGACAGTCTGTTTAGTGTAAAACTTGAGTGGTCTGCTTTACAATTTAATAAATGGTTCTGAAATGTGTGACTGGTATTATAAAATTTGTAAATAAAAAGTGTGAAATACGTATTTGTCTTTTTATTTACCATTGTATAGTGCAGCATTTGTTTCCAAGATCCATTTTGTATACAAAGTTGCTTTTTTTTTTTAAGCAAATTTTTTCACAAGTTTGTGACTTGGGTTCAATTGCCAGATACTATTTTAAGCTTGAATCTTTTAGGAAACTAATAAAAAAGAGCCACACATTTCCAACAATAGCTTTCTTACGTTATTTGAAGGAACAGTGGGAGTTTTGTAAAGAAGTCTTTAATACTATGCTGATGAGCTCAGAGTTAGTGTTCTGCGTTCTGGTGATTATGCGGCGCCTCCCTGCCTTTTGATTAGTGTCGTGCGGGCATCTCTCTTGCTTGGGGATATTGCAGAGACCTCCTGAAAACAAAATGCATTCCGGTCTGGGGTTCCCTTTTGTGGTTATTGAAATACGTGCTAGATACCTTGACATAATAAACACTTTCAGAAGAGAAGACTTAAATATTCCAACCATATTTAAGTCGTGTTTCTTAAAATGCGACACCTGAATAGCTTATATTTGAAGCAGGGTATGCTGCTCAGCTGCTATTTGTGTTCCATAGTTGGAAGTAGGCTTCCTTACCTAGATTACGGTGTTTCCATGTATGATTGCTGTAACAGTCTGATGCATGATGAAAATGACAGTTAAACTTTCTTACGGTGCTTTTGCTACTAATGGTTCCCCTGCATCTCAAACTTCCGGCTTAGCTGAGTATAGTGAGCTACTTTCCTACACTGGTGAAATGGAAGAATATGACTCGGGGAATAGCTCTCGGGCATAGGTACTTCTGGGACAGCTCTTTGTGTCCCTAACACATCTGACTAAAAGTCAGAAATGGTGCGCTGTCATTTTTTTATTAAGGAAGGCACTTTGAACTGGAGTGGTTTAAATGTCCCACTGTGCAGACTGCTTCAAAGAAGAAGCCAGTATTCCACAGACATTTTAAATAGCTGCAGATCCCCAGTCTTTTATTTCTGAGACTTAAACGATGCTTTTTTTCTAACACTTGCACATTAGGTTGTTTACAGTTCAGTATTATGTCATAGTGTAAGATTGGCTTCTAATGTGCTGCAATTAGTTTTAGCTAACTTAGCTGTTTTTTTTGTCTTTTTATGTACAAAATGCATCACCTGCCTGTTTATACCTTTTCCCAATATGTTTGAAGGCAGTGACACCCCCCCACCCCCACCCTTCTGCCCCCAACTAACAAGGAGCTCTGCCCTGTTCAATAATAAGTTTTGGGTCACGGTAAATTAATACACGTTAAAGGGTGAGGAAACACTGTGATTACCCGTGTAAAAATACTATTGAGTGGGTGCCTTCTGTGAACCACCTTGAAGGAGAAGGAATTGAATTTAAATGGTGAAGCAAGAGCACTTCACACACTTGTGTGGATAATGGGCATGCAAAGTAAGGTGTCATTAATTAACTTAGTAGCCTATTCTGTTTAAAATGAGCAGTGGGTGAAGTTATTCTGCTTTTATCCTGAGCTTACCAGATGGTGAATGGAATTTAAAGTATTACAAGTGGATGCTCTTCCGAGGGGATCATGGTCAACACACACTGCTTGTGTTGTCTTTCGTGTCCTCTTCAACAAGTCTCTGTACTTGCTGATGTTTTTTTGGAACTTTGCTGTGCCTTCTGCTTTGTGAAAGCCACTGACAGGCATTAAAATCACTTTTATTGGTCCAGTACTGCTTTTTGTAAATTGGAAGTTGCTGTAGCAGTCCAGGGTCACCACACTTTTGTCGCACAAACTTGGTATGAGTTTTGAAAAAGGATTTACAAAACCCCAATCAAACCAAACAACAAAAAACAAGCATCCTGTAGCAAAGCTGTGTCCAGAGTTTGAAGACAACCTTCTATGAAAATGGTGGTTGCAGTTCCGGAGCATGTCTGTTCGTTTACCCAGTTGACCAGATGATTGAGTTTTGACTGGATTTTGAACTCTGACTGTTTTTGCATGCACTCTGGAAATCAGAACCGTCACCATCTGCAAAGTGCCAAGAGAGAATGGGACTCCTTGCCCTATCCATTTGGATTACAGTGAAATAATTGCAACCTATTCTGTGTGTAATTTACAAAAGACTCTGATAATCAACATATAATTTACAGCTACAGAAGTTCACTGACTTGGGCTATTTGCCAGAAGTCTAATTTGTGTTTTGTGAAATCCAGAAAAATTCATCCAGGAGGTTTGAATTATAAACGATTTTCAGAAGTTCCTTGAAGTGCTGACGATGGTTCCCTGCTAAGTTATTTTCTCAAGGGAAAGGTTACACTTGGTACGCTAGTGGCAATACTGTCTCGGCTTCTTTTTTCCTCCTTTTTTTTTTCCCCTTTTTTCCAAAGCTTTGATACACAAACAAATTAACTTAAGATGTTCCTCTTTTTTTTTTGTGATAGACCCACTGCATTATACTTTGAACTGAGTGTCCATTTTTCAGATTAAGTTTTTGTATAAAGAAAAATCCCAAGCCAAATCCCTTGGTATTTATAGTGGCAACCAAAAAGAGAGGTCTGTATTTCTGGGATTGGTAATCCCTTTATTTGAAAAGGTTAAAGTATGTTTTTGTTGTACTAAACTTCTCAGTTTCTTCTTATTACTCCAGGCTCCTGCATCAGAGAAGCTACCCGTTATGTACCTAATGGATTCCATTGTCAAGAATGTGGGAAGAGAGTATCTCACTGCATTTACTAAAAACCTAGTTGCAACATTTATTTGTGTATTTGAAAAGGTATATACACTTTCGGAAAAAGTACTGTATTCTAAGCAAAATTTGTTCCTGGTAAAATAAGTACGTGCTTTCAGGTTTGGGTTTTCTTGGGTGGTGAACTATACAAATTTATTGGTTTTTGTAAATCTCAGTATCTATATTATGAAAGATTATTCCTTCTGCTGTCAAGCATGTAAGTTAGCTGAAAGATGCAAAGGATTACTTAATTTGGTGTGTAAACATCAGTAGCTTTCCTGTCCAGGCAAGATTTTACTAACAGTATTTTGATTATTGTTGGCTTAGCTGGATAGACTTTTTATAATGTATAGACCAATTAATTACGAATCGTTGGTTTATTTTTAAGATAGTTAATAGTCTTTCTGCCAAGAACAGACTGAGAGTTGGCTTCTTGTGGATTTCCCAGTCTCTCTCTCCTGCAGTTAGATTTGTCTGATTTACATAATTTGCGTTGTGCAGAATGAGTGCTTAAACTCAAGATTAGTAGCACTGACACCTGGTTCTCTTGTGGTGGTCTGTCAGCTGAAAAAAACACTGCGACTGTGTGAGGGAAGGACTTTGAAATGCATGAGTATTGTAAAGAAGTGTTTTAATTCCGTTCAACATTGAAAGCTGCTGCCATTTCTTTCAATTCTGGCTTTTAATTTTGAAGCCCAGTGAAGTAATTGTGCATATTTCTCAGTGAGAAAAGTGTATCGAAGTCCAGGTTTTGAAAGGGTGGACTTGAATGGGTTAGGTTGGATCAGAAAAGAAGGGTTAACTTTTGTGGTTTCCTGTATAAGAAAGTGGCATTTCATACGAATGAGATGAAGCTTTTGCATGTATATCATTACATGTCAGCGAGGATCTGAAATACCATTATGCTTTATATATGGTTTTCAGACGTAAAGTGGATGATGAAGTAAGGAATAGATTGTTACCATGACTGTAGAAGACTTAAACTCCTGTGTATAGAGCAGATAGAGGTAGATTTACTTGATTTTTTTGGTGTTAAATTGTGAATACTCTTCTACTGAGTTGCATTTAAGGTTGCATCTACATGAAGCTCTGGTTAATAACTAATCTTCAGTGTTTTATATGTTAACTTGCTACTAAGCTAACTAGAACTATTAATGTACTGATTAAATGTGTAAAGTGGCAGTCATTTCTAATAGTTTAGTTGGTCTTGTTAAAAGATGTGAGTAGAATTCCAGCATAGGCATTGTCACAAATTTGGTTTTATCAGTAAATGGTCACTAAGGTATCTTTAGACTCTTGAAGTCAGAACTGTTTGCTCAGTCATTTTTGCACATTTTTGCAGTGAATTTCAGTGAAGCCTCTCATAGGAAATTGTATAGAGGCATCCCCCAGTTACTAAGTATGAATTACTTTTATTGAAGCTCCTGCTCTTACCCAAGAGGAACCTCCAAACCATCCAGAATATTCTATGTCTAGCTGTAACATTTTAAAACAGCAGCAAATACCATCTACATGGGCAATACTTTAAGATTGGAGTTTTGACATTAGGACAGCTGCATGTATTTTGTACTCTAATGATTTTGTTTTTTAATTGAGCCATTCATCTTAGGAGATGAACTAAATTTTGCTTTATTGTAAATTTCTAATTTAGCTGCCATGAGATAATCCAAACCAATTGTTTGTAAAGAAGTAAAATGGGCCTCTGGTCCTACAAGTATGCTTGATCTGTGACTCATTCATAGATGGGTCTAATTCTGCAGCTGAACTGAAATAATGACTTCATTTTAGCTAATATTCCTTTTATTGCATTTGTTGGGAAAAAATCCTTCGGTGACTAAATAGCTGAGCAAAACACCTTTTTTTCTGTTGAGAGTTTGTTTTTTCTTGATTTGTTTGTCATTGTTATACTCCAGCTCAAACACTTGAATAATGTATTGTCTCAGAGGCTGTTGCCTTTCAATACTTTTGTTACTGTATTTTTTTCCACAGAAGTTGGGCCAGTAAAATGAGAATTTTGCTAATGGAAAAGTTGAATGAAAATTCTCAGAGCATGGTAACACACAATAAAATCTTCAAATGGCCTTGAAACAACAATTCCACATTTGAACTTCTGTTACTGATCCTGTTGATAGAGATATGTGGTCTGCACTGCCTATAAATTTTGTGTGGCAGGTTCAGTGTGTTAAAATGGCAAGATAGAAATAGGAAATGAATGAATTCTTAAGTTCTACAGAAAAGTTTAAGAAATTGTTCTATATTAACTTAACAAGCCATAGAATTGTTTTATTGTTTTAGGTGGATGAAAATACTAGGAAAAGTTTATTTAAATTACGCTCCACATGGGATGATATTTTTCCTTTGAAGAAACTATATGCACTTGATGTCAGAGTCAACTCATTAGATCCTGCCTGGCCAATTAAACCTCTGCCCCCAAATGTGAATACTTCTAGCATCCATGTGAATCCTAAGTTTTTAAATAAATCGGTAAGTTTTTCTGCCTTCTGTAAGAACAGATGGTAATACGTGTAGTTTTCATTGTTTGTATGCTGCTTTTTGACAATTTAGAATATTAAGAATGAAGTATCTGACCTTTGTGAACAGGTAAGAGAAACTTAAGAATTCAGGATACCTGAAGGGTTTGGCTTTTTTATTCATAAATTGCATTCTAGGTTTTGGAACATTGAGGAATTTATATTAAATGACCTACACATGTCAAAGCAACTCATAGTGGGGCAAAAAAATTGCAGTTTGTGACTGCTGTACAAACTGAGTCCTGATACTGGATCATGATAACACTGAAAGGACATGGATTTAATTGATTTCATTGGGATTTTTTAATGTAACTTTTCTTTATTTTGTTTTTAGCCAGAGGAATCTAATGCACCTACCTCTGCTGTCACTTCTGGTGCCTCTACTCCTCCAGCTGTTCCTGAAATACAAAAGAATTTGACACAGGAGCAACTGATAAGGCAGCAATTGCTTGCAAAGCAAAAGCAGTTGTTAGAACTTCAGCAAAAAAAGCTAGAGCTGGAGCTGGAACAGACTAAAGCACAGTTGGTGAGTAGGATAGTTGATAAAACTTTCATAGTTGGTTGCCTCTTTTGGAGAGTACTTGGCTGTACTGGTAAGTACAGTACATTGGTTTTTCCTCATGTTAGACAAGTATAGCTATTTTAGGACTACTAGAGCAGTACAGGGTGACCTGAGGTTCCTGAACATTTTTTGTTACCTTAAAACCTTAAGTATTACATTTAAAGGTTAAAAAAAAAAAAGTTCTTGTGCTTTGGTTTTAATTTCTCTTCAGGATTATACCTGACTATGATCTTCATCTTTCACCTCTTGCAGCTGACAGTGAGCTGAGCTATTTCAAGTATGTTTGTTCCTAAGGGACAAGGGAGCCTGATTGTTTGTAAACAAAGTTTGTTTCTTGGTTTGATGCTGCTGTTGGGCTTTACTGCAGTAGTTGGAAGTCTTGATGTGTTGGCAGTTGACAATACAAAATAAAGCATCTTTGAACTGGAGTGTGAAAATAAGATACTTGGCAGCTGAGTTGCCTAGAGCATGTGGAATATATAGGGAAGCTAGCAGTGTAATTGGATGTGTGCCAGAGTTACATATTTTGCAATATTGGCTTTATATGCTGATCTTGCGTTGTATTTGAATTTGATATTTTGTTATGGTACTGTATTATTTTAGTGCTTGTAATTAGCCATTAGTGGGTCAATTTCAGTTAAATGGCTGAAGCTCATAACTTTCAAGACATGGCTATTACGATTTTGTTTTTGAGACAATATTAGTGCCTCTGGGCAGGAGTTGTGGCATACAGATTAATGCTGTATTTTTTCCAATTTCAGGCTGTATCTCTTAGTGTTCAGCAGGGATCATCTAGTATAGCTTCAGTTCCAGCACCTTCCAAGCAACACATGTCTCCCACACCTCATATGACAATAAAACCACCTCATCAGACTGCTGTGCAATCTGAAAAAAACAAACCATCCCCAAGTCCTCCACTTCATGACATGAAAATAGTAAACAGGGATCCTCGGCTTAATAGGATGGGTCAACATTCTTCTCATACTAAAGATCAGTCTCATAGGAAGGAATTTTCACCAAGTGTGACCAGTCAGTCTGAGACCAAGGCAAGCAAAACAGGACAGACTGAAAAACAGAACACAACAAAGTCAGAAAAATCAAAAGCAAGTGAAAAAACACAGAAGAAAGAACTTGAACAGTCCAAAGCAAAATCTAAATCGCCATCCCCTTTGAAAAATAAGCTGCCTGATACTAAAGATAGTAAAAGCCAGGAATGTGAAAGCACTAAGGTGTCTGATATCAGTAAGCGGGATCCAAGACTGAAAAGACATCTTCAGGATAAATCAGAGGGGAAGGAAGAGGAGGTCAAAGAAAAGAGGAGAAGTACAGAGAAGAAGGAAAAGGAGGAGCATAAGACATGTGAACATAGACCGGTGGGGAGCAGAAATAAAGTGATTAATGGTGCTGTTCAGAAACAAGACACGACTACAGAGGAGTCAGAAAAACAGGGTGGAAAACAAGGAAGATCAAGTAGTAGAAAACGGTCACGATCACGCTCTCCTAAGGCAAGATCACCATCTACACATTCTCCAAAAAGACGAGAGAGGAGATCACCTAAAAGAAGACTTAGGAGTTTATCTCCTACTTCATCAACTCCTAAAATTGGAAAGATACGTCAGATAGGCCCTAAGCAGTCTCATGTTGAAGAAGGCACACAAGCAGCAAGAGATGAAAGAAATTCGAATAAGAGAAATGCTAAACAAGAGGTGCGTGATCCAAGGAGATTGAAAAAAGCCCAAGAAGAAAGACCTCAAGAGACAGCCACCCAGCATTCTGCAAAAGCTTCTCCAGATCCAAAGGAGAACGCAGAAAATTGGCAAGGATCCAAATCAGGCAAGAGGTGGAAATCTGGTTGGGAAGAAAGTAAAAAGTAAGTTGCTATCTTTTAAACAACTTCTGTGTGAAGTCAATGGAAATTCTCCTGTTGGCTTCAGTGTAGTTGACTTTGGGAGGCAGTGTTAGGATTGTTAAAATTTAAGGTTTAATTTGTTTCTACTAGTGAAATACAGAAATGATGCATACTTAAAATCTATCGTGATACTGATGTTTTGCCATGATCCGTTTTAGTAGGAGCCATTATGTCCTGAATAATGAAATAATCTACATTTTACATACATTCTTGTTTTCAGCTCACAGCAGAATGATGAACATCAAGCACTTGTTAAATGCCCTCACCAAAGACATCGGGAAAACTGGCCTGCTAATAAAGGAATTCTATCACCCCGAGCACCAAAGCAGCAGCACCGGTTAAGTGTGGATGCCAATTTACAGATTCCCAAGGAATTGACATCTGCAAGTAAAAGAGAATTACTTAAGAAGGTAATACTAATAATCTGTCTTCTATTAGAAATGTCCCAGGTATGGTTTTTTTCCTTCTCTTTTTGAAAGTCTAAATTTTAACTTTACATTACAGGCGAATGACAGCTTAACATCCGGTGAAATAACACAAGATGAGTTCCTCGTGGTAGCTCATCAGATTCGGCAGCTGTTCCAGTATCAGGAAGGAAAGCACAGATGTAATGTCTGGGATAGCCCTACAGAGGAAAAATGTGGTTTAAAAAAGAAACCTCTTCTGTCAGATGCAGAATTGACATATTATGAACATAAAGCTAAACTTAAAAGGACACAAGTTCAGCATTCATTGTCAAGGCTTGATCTGTTGGATCCTGATGATATTTTGGATTATCATATACCTGATGCATTGCTTTCTGGAATAGAATGTGAGCAGGCAAAAGCCAAGCGTGGGGTACAGTTTGACAGAAAAGAACCATTTGCAGAAAGATCAAGGAGACATTCTCCTGTAAGTGGCACTACAAGACCTTTTGCCGAAAACTTGTCACCCCTTGAGAGTCGACGAAGACTTGAAGACCAGCGTGCTACTAAAGGAGCAAGAGGTTCTGATCCGTACGACAGCTGGGGAGAATCTGATGAATTTAGAGATGCTCTCAGACAACAGGGGAAAAGTACAGCAGAGTTCCAGAAAATAGATGGAGATGCACTCTGTAGGTTTGATAATCGTGAAGAAAGACAGCTGCTTGGGCAAGCTGGTATGTGATTTTATTTTATATCTCTTAAGTAATTGACAGTGTATTAGTGAGTGGTTTTATGATTTGTTTTGGTTTTTTTAGGTGTTCGAGAGGAACCAAGGTCACCATTCAGTGAACGTTTCAAAAGAGCTAGGTATGAAGATCCAGAGAAAGCACCATTTCCAGAAAGTCCAGGATCAAGATTTGGTGGTATTGAAGCAAAGCAGAGGATAAGCGCACTGATGGAAGACAGACCTCTGTTTGATGGCTCACCTAGACCAGCTGCTGCAAGGGTTGGGGTAGATGGACAAGGAAGTCCTTTTGTTGATGGTCCTGCTGCTGGTTCAAGTTCCAGAATTGATGGGCCAGCTGGACAGGCTGCATTGAGATTTGAGGGGCCTTTGGTGGGGGCAGGTGCATCTCAGTTTGATGGACCGCTGGCAGGAGCAGGGGGAGCTGGAGCCCTGCGATTTGACGGGCCACCAGGGCAGCTGGCAGGGGCCCTGAGATTTGAAGGACCCCCAGGCCAGGTTGGGGGAGGAGGTCCACTGCGGTTTGAGGGACCTCTTGGGCCTTTGCGGTTTGAGGGGCCTGCAGGGCAGCCTGTAGGTGGTCCTAGATTTGAGGGACCTGGAGTTGGTCTCAGGTTTGAGGGTCCTCATGGTCAGCCCTCAGGTGGTCTCAGGTTTGAGGGACCTCATGGTCAACCTATGGGGCCTCGGGGTCAACCAGGGGGTGGTCTCAGGTTTGAGGGACCCCATGGTCAGCCCTTGGGGCCTCATGGTCAACCAGGGGGTGGCCTCAGGTTTGAGGGGCCACATTTACAGCCATTGGGGCCCCATGGACAACCTGGAGGTGGCCTCAGATTTGAGGGGCCACATGGTCAGCCCATGGGGCCACATGGACCATCAAGTGGTGGGCTCAGGTTTGAGGGGCCACATGGACCATCAGGTGGTGGGCTGAGATTGGAAGGACCACGTGGTCAGCCAGGTCTAGGTCCTAGGTTGATTGATGGACCAGTACACCAGGGAGCTGGTGGACTTAGATTTGATGGTCCTCTTGGTCGGGCTGGTCCGAGATTTGATGGGTGTCATGGAGCTGGATTTGATGGTCAGCCCGGACAGCTGTCTCTCCTGCAAAGATTTGATGGAATTCACGGACAGCCTGGTCCAAGGTTGGCACCTGGCCAGCAGGCGCAAGCAAGATTTGAAACAGCCATACCTCAAAGATTTGATGGACCTCACCAGCCAGCCTCTAGGTTTGACTTGCCCCTTGGCCTTCAGGGTGCACGTTTTGAAAATGTAGCTAACCATCCTGCCTCAAGACTAGAAATGGCACCGTATGGACAAGGTGGTCCGTTCGTTGAACATCCTGGCCAGGGCTACAATGGACCAGCTCATGGAATGCAGTTCCAGAGGCCTGATATATTTGATGGTTCACCCGGACCAAATTTCAATGGGCCAGCTGGCCCAGGAGCACAGAGCTTCCCACTGAGAGGAGCTGGACATTATTTTGAAGAAAAAGGTCTTCAGGGCGCTCAGTATGGAAATTTCAGTAATATGCCGATGGGAAGTAACCAGGTAAGAGATGATTGCATCAAATAGTCTGTTTGAAGAGGTGTTTTTGTGTAGAGAACTAGCAGTTTTTCTTCCTGTAAAAATGGAATATTTTTCTGCGGAGTTGGCAGGCTAAGAGTTGGTTTCAAGCTAAAAAGTCACTGGATAATTTAAGAAGGACATGCATTGCCTTGTTTTTTTTAAGAATTAGACAAAATAGTGGATCTTAGCAGTCACTTCATAGTTCAGAATACGTCTGTGAAATCATTATTTTTAACATGAGAACAAAGCCAGGTGATTGGAAGCCTTTGGTATTTTCGTTAAATTTCAACAAAAGTCAATTCTTTATAAACTGTGAAAGATATGTAAGTAAGTGAAATATACGTGATTAATTTTTCTAAGAGGTGGGAAGTTAGACTAGACCAAAATAATTGTTGTCTTTTTGCAGCTGTTAGTACTGGTGACAAGCCAGTTTTAAAAAGATACCCATAGCTTGGGGGAATTGAGAAAGATGGGGCCATTGTTGAACTGTCTTGATCAACTGTGTTGTCTTTTAAAATTGTCTCGGCACCATCTTGCTTTGTCAGTTCAATTATCTTTGTTGTTGCATCTTGGAAATGCTCACTTCAGAACAGGGAAAATGTTACTTTACATTGGTGAAACTGATGTAATTTCTTTCAATAGATTAGATGTTTTAAAAAGCATTTTTCATTTTGGGGATAAAAATTGAATGTGAAGAGTTAACTGACTGCACAAAAGCAGGTCATGTGTCCTGCAGACCTCTAATGGGATAAAGCTTTAAACTGTGTAAATCTAGAAAGCAACCAGTGAGAAAAAAAAAAAAACCTCAAACATTTTTATTACAAGTGTGTTATAAAGACTTTTTCTACCTACAGCTTACTGTAGCTGATGTGCTGAAAAGTCTTGCTTTCAAGATGTGTGTCTGTAGTGAATGCTGGTTCAGTTGTTAAATAATTAATCGTGGCAGTTGTTAATAGACGTTTATGGGTTCCTTGAATTTCTTGAGGAGCTCTATTTTAGTGAACAGGAGCAATTTAAAAGGAAGTACTGTGTTTGGAATATGTGATTGCTGAGTAGAGGGAAAGGTGTTGAAGGTGTTGTGGTTGGGATTTTTTGTTTTGTTTGGTTTGGTTTTTTTAAATATTAGGCAAAATTAAGGATGCGTTCTGAATTTTCCTAGTGGAAAATGAAAATGGGGGAAAGATCATATAGTGATTTGTGGTCTTCTTCAATACCAAACTGACATGGTTCACTCCTGGAAGGAGTTTAATATATGTGAAATTATTGAAAAAAAAAATAGAGGTTATTAAGAAAATGTGAAAAGTACATTTATTATCAAGTTGTTATACAAAGAATACTTCCATGTTTACTTCACAGGTTTCTCTCATGTCTGCTCAACAAGGACCTTATGGCCAAGGTCAGCAGTATTTGCCAAATCCTGGAAGTTTTGTCCAGAACCCTGCAGGTGTGTAACCGTAGAATTCCTGTTATTTCTTTTGGATTGTTCATTCAGTGGTGGCCACAAAATGACCTTTTTTTAATGTCCTGATTTACTAGGTCTGTGTAGATTACAGGAAGCTTACTCAGTGAGGTGGTTATAGGTGTAGTTTTTGTAGCACCTTCATCTCTTTAAGAGCTTCTCTCAAACATTGAAGGCTTTTGTTAGTTTTCATTAACTATGTGTTTTGGTATAAAGTTGTGCTGAAAACCCAAAAAATAGTTTTGATCTCTTTTTTCTGGAAGGCACCAGTCTGTAGGTCTAGCTTGCTTTGCTGAGGTATGCAAACATTTCCAGTGTATGAGTGGTTAGTAGTGAAAAACTTCATAAAAGGTTAAACTAGGTGATGAAGTAGATTGATTGTGGTGAAATACATAAGTGTGAATCCAGGACAATACTGCATTTCAATAACCACCATTCAGCAGAGAGCTGTATATGGGCAACCAGCTTAGATAGCACATCAGAATACATTATGAAGCAAGGGAACATCTTGTTATGGAGATTCCGTGTTGCAAGGGAAAAAACTAGCCAAACACTAGATAAAGCAGAGAGTTGGTAAATAATTTGAAACAAAAAATGAAAGAAATGGGAGGCAACAGGAAAATTTTGTTGTGAAATAAACTGATAAAAGTGAAGTAGATTTCTCATGCTAACTTTCTGTCACCTTGAATGTCTGTGTTCTTTCCCAGGAGCCCTCCCCCATTCATATCCTGATAACCACCTTGGACAGGTTGATGTGAATGAATTGTTTGCTAAACTGCTGAAAACAGGGATCCTCAAATTGTCTAAAACTGATTCCACTTCAGCACGTATGTAGATTCGTTATGTTCTGGCTATCCAATGTATCCACAGCTCAAGCGTAAATCTGAGTATAGAAGCTTCTGTGAGGAACTCCTGTATATTTTTTTTAAAACTGAACTTTATTTTTGGGAAGGAATTTCGTGCATGTGATTGAGTAAATTCTTAGTATCTTGTTTAATTTACACTTCACCTATCCAGAGAAGTCAGTTTTGTCTTTGGTGCTGTGCTTTTGTAACTTGTTCTTGATTATAATCAGGGTCTTTCATCTTCTGAAATATTTCTATCTACGAAGACTGAATTTTGATGCCAAACATTGAGGTGAAATATTGTTTTCCTCAACTGAAATTCTCGTTTAGTTTATTTTATGCATCTTTTTAATGGTGTTGGAGGATGACTGACTTAGCTGTTGCGCACTTGTGTTTTATCATAGTCAGATTGTATTAATAATATTTGGAAAAAATAACTTTAAGGAGCACATAATTTCTTTCTGATCATGTACTGAAATTTTGGTAAAACAATATCTTTATGGTTTCTAGAAGCGAATGAAACATCAGCCCAGCCAACTGCTGAAGAAGAAGATGATGATCAGAATGAAGATCAAAATGTTCCAGACCTCACTAACTTCATAGTTGAAGAACTTAGACAGTGCGTATAGTAGAATGGCTTGACAGTAGGAATAACAACATGGCAGTAGCTAGATAGGTCATCCAAGACAGTTAAAAGCTTATAAAAGGTTACCTGTCACTTTCTGATTCAGAGGACGTTAGACCAATGAATACATTGTTTGATGTCAACCTTGTTGAACTTAAGAAAGGAAAAAGAAAATTAATATGGGAAAACTTATCTTTATGCAAAGGTGCACATTGTTACTTAAGCACAAGGGTTGTGATAGGCCAGGCCTGGGCTGCATCAAAAGCCAAGTGACAAGGGGGTCAAGGGAGGTGATTTTCCCCCTCTGCTTTGGTGACACCCCACTTGTAGTGCTGCTCTGGGACTCCCAACACAAGAAGGATCTGGACCTGTTGGGAGTGAGTCCAGAGGGGGACCATAAAGATGATGAAAGGGCTGGAGCACCTCTGCTGTGGAGGCTGGGAGAGTGGGGGTGGTTCAGCCTGGAGAGGAGAGGGCTCCAGGGAGGCTTTATCGTAGCCTTCCAGTACCTAAAGGGGACTCAAGAAAGGCTGGAGAAGAGCTTTTCACAAGGCCATGTAGTGATAGGACAGGGACATGGGCAAATGGCCTTTTGCTGAAGAAAAGATTTACTGTAGACAGTAGGAAGAAATTTACTGAGAAGGGTGATGAGGCACTGGCACAGGTTGCCCAGAGAAGCTGTGGATGCCCCATCCCTTCAATGCCAGACTGGATGGGGCCCTGAGCAACCTGGTGGAAGGTGTCCCTGCCCATGGCAGGGGGCTTGGAACTAGATGGTCTATATGATGCATTCCAACCCAAACCATTCCATGATTTTAATTTTAGCACTTTGGTGGTAGCTTGTAAAGCTGGGCCAGATGAAGGCATTGTTACTTGTGCATTATTAGGTGAGGAAAGCTAGTAGGAATGAGACACAACACTAACATGTGTTTCTCATGAATCATTAATAAGAGCCCATTGTTTTTTGAATGTTTAAGTTGATTGTGCTATGAAAGTCAGGACGTATGTAGTCATATGCTGTACTTTCAACTTGGAGCAGATGCATGCTTTTCCCCTACTACTGTAAGCAAATGGAGTGACTTAGTGAAAAACTTCGTTTCTTTTTAAAGAAGTGTTAAGATTTTTTTTTTATCTCTTTTTTGTAGGCGTTATGATAGTGTTATAAATCGATTGTACACTGGAATTCAGTGTTACTCCTGTGGAATGAGGTTCACTACTTCACAGACAGATGTTTATGCAGATCATTTAGATTGGCATTATCGCCAGAACCGGACAGAAAAGGATGTTAGCAGAAAAATTACACACAGGAGATGGTACTACAGTTTAACAGTAAGTAATGCAGTATTTGTGATGATAAATTACACCCTGGATTCTGTTTTACTGTTGCATGTGCTGTAGGATTGCAACTGAAATTTGCATCATCACAGAAGTTGGCTGTGATAAACAATGATGTCTTAGATACTTCAAGTAGTCCGCAAATGCCTGTCAGGATACAAAAGGCAATTGTATGATGAACAATAAACAGTTTAAAGCTGCTTATTGAACTGTTTTCATTCCACTGAGAATGGAATTTGAAGGATAGTGATCTTTTTGGAAAAAGAGTTTCTGAAATGAGAAAGAGTGCACTGTGCTAATGCTGCTGCATGTAAGGAGTATTTCAGTTTTAAGTAAGATTTATTAAATACAGTACTTCGGGATGTCTGAGTGAAAATGAAAACTTTTTCCTTAGGACTGGATTGAATTTGAAGAAATAGCAGATCTAGAGGAGCGTGCTAAAAGCCAGTTCTTTGAAAAAGCTCATGAAGAGGTTGTGTTGAAGACACAGGAAGCTGCAAAAGAGAAGGAGTTTCAGAGTGTCCCAGCTGGACCAGCTGGAGCAGTTGAGGTAAGTTATAGCTTGCCAGATAGTAAGAATCTAGTTATCAGCCCAGATAGCAAAAAACTAGTCTGTGAAAGGCTTGTACTGTATTCTTGTTATTATATGTAGACTGGAATCTTGTACTTGGGCCTTTGTGCAGCCCCCCATAGGTGATGATATAGTGGTTGCTTCTCAGGGGCAGGGAATAGTATAAACCACTGTAGTTAAAAAAAATATGCACCCATTGGCTTTATGTGGTTTTTGCAAAATTGAAATGGGCAAAGTGTCTTAATTTGCTGAATGTTTACATAGTGAGAGTAAGTGTAGAGTGAGTGATTTGTCTTTTGGCGGTTGGTTGTCATTCAAATAACTTCAGAGTTTACTGTTTTTTTAGTACTTTCAAACACAAAAATTTCTTTTTTGGTAGCAGATAGGCATTAGAAGAAAGAAATACCACAATCTGAAAGTAACCAGTAGAGCTGTATTTTGGTAGATAAATTGGTGTACAACAAATATTGTTAGAATTACACTTCAGTTTTATGTGCTAAGAAACTAGCTATGAAACCACAAAGGCCTTTTTTTTTAATTTTAAAAAGTACCTTTTGTGCTTTGTTCTCTGAGTTGATAATTTTTCACAGAAGTATTAAAAAGGTTAGTACTCCATCTAAAAGTTCTGCCTTTTTTGACATGAAATTGCAGGTTAAGGGGGAAGAATGAAGATAATGCCATAAATAAAATTAGTTAAATCGCTGTAATGGATTGTCTTACATGACAGTAACACAGCATTACATTGTTACAAAGTGCTTTGCAGAGTTCCTAGCTAAAAGGGCAAAGCTTACCTTTCTCAAGTGACAAAGAGTATTCAGGGCCAGAGGGTGATCCTTTCTCTGTCTGCAAACCATACTCAATTTTTAATTAAGGTTTACTAATTATTAAAGTGATTTTAAAGTGTGGAGAAAAGATCATGTTCTAGGCTTAATGTACTTATCTTAATTTAAAAGAACCTTATTTGACTCTTACTAGGTTCTTGAATTTCATGTGTTCAGTAAATTGCAATAACACAATTTATCTCTTACTCAAATAACATTTCAGAGCTGTGAAATTTGCCAAGAACAATTTGAACAGTATTGGGATGAGGAAGAGGAAGAGTGGCACCTGAAGAATGCTATCAGGGTAGATGAAAAGGTAATCTGATGTTATTTACATGTGATAGTAATTGTAGTAAAACTGAAGAATTACAGAAAAAAAATCAACAAGGGGAGGTGGCAAGTGCTCTTTTTCTATTGAAGGATTCCTATTGCAGTTTTCCTGGCTTCCAAATAAATAAATATCTCTGCCTTTGGAAGTGCCTGAAATCCTGGTGTCATTGGTATGGGCTCACTAGCCCTCCCTTACACTGCAGTACTCAAAAGAAAAAATTACATCTCTCTCTATGGGTGTAGGCATTGGTTCAATTATTTCTGTGTGCAAAGATAACTCCCAGCACTCACCAGGCTTCCCTAACTCACAGCACTTAACAGCCTTCTGTATAATAATGTTTCCTAAATAAACATCACAAAATCTTGTCTCAGGTATATTTGACACCATACTTAGCCTGCTCAGACAATAGTTTTTCTAGATGAATTGTGATAATGTCTAATTGACACTGTTCTGTTCATTATCAGTGATCCTGCTATAATTAATTTTTACATATTTAAATGTATAACAACTTTTTTTCAGATTTACCATCCATCTTGTTATGAAGATTACCAAAATGTAAGTGGATCCTTCATATTTTTTGAAGTATTTTGCTTTCAGTTTGTTTGCTTAATCTTTTGACCTTGCAGGGAGCAGATGTGTTCAGAATGTGCTGCCCATTTCTCTTGCCTAAGACTCGGAGGCCTTGGGCATGGCAAATTTACAATACAGAATTAGCTGAGATGCATTTCTGGTTATGATGTACCATGACAGCTTGTGTGCCATAAAGCAAAGCCATGGTTTGATGGATTTATTGTGGAGTAACTTGGAATCTTAGGAATTTGTAACAATGAAGTAGATGGGCATTGATGTGTGTGACATTTTTAATGCTTTGGGAGTTACAATTGCCATGAGGGTGGATAGCAGGGAACAGTTCATGGTAATGTGTTTAAGCTTTCGTCACTGCTTGGTGATATCTTTTTAAAGGAAGTGGGAAAAAAAGTAATGCATTAAAAAAAAATTAATTTGTTTTCTTAGAAGTTTGACAAAGTAGAAGTTTGGATTTTGAGTGCCTGACCATCAACATATTTGCATTTTGAGAAAGGGCAAAAGGAATATAAAGCTAAAAATGGTTATTTTACTGTGTTAATGCTACATTGACTTTGACTTCGCAGACATCATCATTCGATTGCACACCATCTCCCAGCAAAACTCCTTCAGAAAATCCACTAAACATAATGTTGGACACTGTTAAACAAGAACCAGAAGAGTCCTGTGACTCACCTAAAATTAAAGAGGAACCTGATGACACCCCTCCTGCCTGTGCAGAAGAGAGCACACCTGCATCTACAGAAATCAAAACAGAACCTGAGGAGTCTGTTTAAATAAACTGCGGTATGATTTTTTTTTTTTTTTTTTTTTTTTACAGAAGAGCTGCTGTGTTAATTCTGGAAGGCAAATACTTTTTATATGAATAAAAATGTCCAACTGAGGCAGGGCCTCAATTACTGCTTGGTTAATAAATACATTTTTGTATTTGAAATTTCCTATTGCCTGCACAGTTTCAGGTGTCATTGTGTGAAAGTTCTGTAGATGCGTGAAAATTTAATGGTATATGTAAAAATGTAAAATTTTCACATGTTGAAATGTAAATTATAAATAAAAGATATTTTTGCTATATATGGAGTGTAATGTTTATGCACACCATCAAATAAAGACAGTGTTTCTGTACTTTTTTCCGTTTAAAATTAATTAAAAGGAATTTTTGCTTAATATTCAGAAAAATTAAAGCAAGTCTCTTCCTTCAGTTATCCCATAGGTGGATTATCAAGGGAAGGAGCTTCTCAGACAGGCCTAGTTTCCTTGTCTTTTTAAAGTTATTTGAACAAACGTACATATCCAGATGTTTAAAAAAACAAATACAACAACAAAATAATAAAAAATCCACAAAAAAACTCACAAACAGACAGTTCTGGGCAGAAGGGGAAAATTTAACAAACCAACTGGAGTGCTTGATTGTGGTGAACACAAGTGCCAACAAAAAAAATTTAACAAACCAGGATGCCTGGTAGTTAAGACATTTTTAATGATTTTTTTTTTCCATTAGTCAAACTTAATAAAGCTGAATTTTCTTTACGTTACAGGGGGGAATGAATGTAAGAATGCTCATTTGAAACATGGTTAACATTTTCTTTTTTGTTGCTTATGACTGGACTTAGATGGTAAACCAGATATCCTGAGATGTTAATATTTCTTAAATGTTATAAATAAAACTAAGCATATATTTGAGTGTGAGTCTCTTCCTTTCAATAATGGATCTGTGTGGCTGGTATGTTTGTGGGATTGGAAATAAAGTTGTGTGTTTCAGTATGCATTTGATGTTTTTATTCTAACCCTGCTAGTTATTGTGTGTATTTTTAACTTGCTGGGAGCAAGACAGAAGCTCTAATAGTCAGAAAGCCATGTCACAGTTTTAGCGAATTACTCTTGCAGTGGGGATGCTTGGGGGTCAGAATTCACCCTTAGTGTATAAGTAGAAATAATTAGCAGTGCAGGAGCTGTTGGCTGCAAAAACTTCTTCCTGTGTTGACACTCAGGCTTCATGCAGTTTTTAAGATGCAAATAATACTTTGATTTGAGCTGTAGTTGTGAGCTTGCCCTGTTCTAGATACCAGCTTTAAAATAATTAGACAGTCCAGAGGAGCAAGAATACAAAATGGATGAGGGTGGTGTCAGTCCATAGGGAGGTGTGTGTGGCTGCTGGCTGTGCTGTGGGGAGATATTCCTGTGGTAGTTACTGCAACCTGTGAGAAATAAACTCACTTCGGTAATGTTTTAACAGGTTTATTAAACAACCAATAGGGGACCAATGGTAATGAGAAGCAACCAGCAAGGTGGAGAAAGTCAGTGCTGGGTTCTCTGCTACTGACCGGGAGCAGACAGAGGATCCCGTTGGGCTCTGGGATACAGTTTTCATGCCCCCCTAGCCCCACCTTCCTTCTATGTCCTTATTGGGTCACTGTCTTCTCCGATTCCGCCCTCTCGTAGTATTCCCGTTGTTCCTCGGACTTCCCATGGAATGTGGTGAGTGATCCAATGGCCGTCGTGTGCTTCTGCCTTGATGCTGAGCAGGCATAACCTCGAGGTTGACACCCACCCCATCTCTTCCTAACAAGGGCCAAAGAGGGGAACATAACAATCATATTCATATAAGGGTGATATCACCATTCATACTACGTCTTAACCTATAACAGCTAGAACAGTAACACCACCCTTATTAACTTATTAGGAAAGCCAATTCTTCTAATCACGTTTACAACACAGCTTCTTCCTGGAGCAGGGATGTAGCCCGGTCCCCTGGCCCAAATATGATACTTTGTGTCCTGGAATACCGTAAATTTCTCAATCACACCAATTGAAGTCCACAGGAGAGTGAACAGAGACGTGATGTCTTTAAATATGTAGAAGGCTGTAAAGGGAACAAATTACTCTGTCTGGTGGAGATAGAAAAAAAGAGACCTATACGTTGCAGAAATAGGCTTTATGACAGCTCTCTAATGACAAAGATAATTAAGCTCTAAATGGTCCATTAAGCTCACTCGGTCCATGTAATTATCACTGCACACCTGCAAATCTGACTGCGAGGGGTTCATCCTGCCTGGAAGCAGGATTCTGGATTTGCAGGGTCCTCTTTTCCCCCCATCAAAGGAACCTGGCTTATGCCTGGGGCTCCAGCTGGTTTTGACTAAGGGAACTGAGGAGCAGGATCACGTCCCTGGAGGAAAGAAGAGGGTTAAAGATTCCTGCAACGTGACTGGAGTCCGATCATCCACAGCACAAGCTGGTTCAATACCTCTCGGTCACTGCATCGCCGAGCGGTTCAGAGACAAGAACTCGTACTTGTTACATTTCTCCTGGGGAAGGTCAGGAAGGCTGTAGCCCAGGGCTGCCGAAAGGCGCAGCAGGCTTGCCCCGGGCAGCTGCAGCGCAGCCCGTGCGGTAGGGCCGGGCCGGGCCGGGCCGGGCCCGCGCCTCTCCCGCCCCGCCCGCCATTTCCCTCCCGCGGCAAAGGGCGAGCCCGGCGCCCATGGCAACGCCGGGGCGGGGAGCGGGAGCAGGAGGGAGCTGCTCCCGGCCGCCTGTGCTGCGAGGGGCCGCCGTGCCCCGCTCCGGCCGGTGAGACTGCTCCGCCCGCCCCTCCTCCGCCTGCTCCTTCCCCGTCCCCTCCCCGCGGGCCGGGCCGGGCTCCCCCGAACCCCCGGGTGTGCGGCACGGGGCTCCGCCGGGATGCACGCACAGCACCGAGGAAGCTCCATATCCGCCAAACGCGCGTGGAAAGGCGGTGTTTGGGGCTGGCCGGTCGGGCCCTCCCCCTGCCCCGGGCCTGGCAGCTCCGCCTCCGCCCGGGCGGCATGGGCTGGGCTGGGCCGGGCTGGGCCGGGCCGGCGGTGCCGCCGCGGTTGTGGGGCTGCTGCCAAAGCCGAGCTGCGCAGGGTTGGGTTTGTGTGTTAAGGGAACATCGCAATATCTGAATTGTGTCTTTCCCTTTGATAGCCGTTTTTGGTAAAAAACATTGCGCTAGAATTATGGAGCCTGCCCTTCGCTTTTAGCATCAGTGTATTTTTTTACAGAATTGATGTTAACAGCTTTTTTTCTGAGCTTCAGTCCCGGGCTGCTGCCTTTGTCTTGTGCCAAGAAGCCAATGCAGCCACCCACCCTTGGCATTCGTCTCCGTGCAGTACTAGATAGCCAGATGGAGAGGGGAGCCAAAATTCTTTCTGCTGGTGGGCCTTGTTTTTTGCATTTCTTCTAGTTTAAGAAAAACAAAACAAAACAAAGCATTACCTTGCATTTGCTGTGCCGAAACATTGTGTTAAACACACAGTACTTTGTCAAGTAGTGTAATCAGACAGGCCTGCCTGTGATATTGACTGGTGTAACTGGGCTGAAGTCTGTAACCCTCACTTGGTATAAAGAGCAATTACTTCCTTGGGGGAAAATGATGTCCTGGAAAAACTGTTCCTTAAAATAACCTAAACAACTCAGACTTCATACTTAGATATTTTGGAAATATTATTCGAAAACATGAACTAGATGGCCTCTTGAAGCTCCTTCCAACCATAATTATTCTGCGTTTCTGTGCTGCTACTGTTCATTCGCACAGCGTTTTCCAGGATGGACTCCTGGTTTTTAAGTTTTCTAGGTTCTGTGCAGGGCAGTGATGCAGCCTGCTGAGCTGGGGAGGTGAAGGTGGGCTGAGGCACAGGCACAGGATCCAGTGGTGTGTTACAGCACGTACAGGGTGTGTTACTGTCAGCCTGGACGACTGAGACAGCTTCAGCCTCCTGCTCCTCTCTGTGGCAACCCTAAATCTGCCCGAGCTCTGCTATCACACTACAGATTACATGAAAATAGACACTGGTAAACTGCAGAGGCTGCTTTTAATTATATCTAGTACTTTTTTACAAATATCACAAACATGTTCATGCAATATCTCTTTTATATTATTTAATATTTTTTTACCTCAAACTGTGTAACAGTGTTAACTGCTACTACCATTTTCTCTCCACAGGTGGAGGAGCTGAGGCACTCATACCTTGAGACCTTCAGCTTTATGCTTTCTTGACTTGCTAAACAGTAACTGAACTCTTCAGGACTTCAGCTGTGTGTAATGTAA
Source organism: Vireo altiloquus (assembly GCA_013396875.1). Taxonomy (NCBI): domain Eukaryota; kingdom Metazoa; phylum Chordata; class Aves; order Passeriformes; family Vireonidae; genus Vireo; species Vireo altiloquus. The sequence goes on along the minus strand of VZRF01001782.1, from coordinate 1,125,980 downwards.
CCAGAGTGTTAGTGCATTTTGGTACTGGAATGATGGCTACTGTAGAAGGTGAGTACTAATTGGTTTAGGTTCCTTTCATGCTTGGCTATCTGAACTTAGCCCCCTCAGCCATTAGATCTACTTACATCTCATATTTCTATTTAAAAGTTTTATCAAGATAGCAAGATGTTGCAGGGGGTTTGGATATGTAATTCTCATTGTTTCCAGTCATGTAGTTGATCAGTGGAAAGGCCTGAAGGGAGGACACAGGTTATTTGATTCCATGGCCTGGTGACAGAAGTTTTTTTTTCTTTTACCCTACTGCTTCTACATTTAGAGTTTCATTCTGTGCCACAAATGTCAACTCTGATATTTCTTTAATTCATCACGAATTTTCAATCTCTTAAATGTCGCTGATTTAAGCAATGGATTAATGCCCTTTTATTACTCCTCACTAGTTGCCAAGAAGAAGCAAAATTATACTAGTGTGCATGAAGCAGTGAGAGCTGGGGATATCGAGCAGCTTGCGTCAATGATAAAATGTGGAGCCAGTATTAATGAGGTGGATGTAGTCCACCAATTCACACCCTTGCAGTGTGCTGCCCACTCTGGAAGTCTGGAGGTAAAACATTACCTTAGTGTATAGGCATAGCTGGGCTTTTGTAAATCCTTATTTCCTTCTTTGGGAGAGGCTGAACACAACATTGCTTTGACCAGACTGAATCAGTAATCTCTGCCTGTTTTTCTCATTAAATATATTCACCAAGAGCAGGAGTATGGGATTTTAGATTTTAATTTTTTCTTTCTGAAGCCCCAGACAATTTACCTAATGATTTTTGCCATATTTTACAAAATAATTTATTTTCTTACTCTGAGCAAAATGTGCCTTATGGCCTCCCTTTCAGACTCGTGATCTTCTTTTATCTCTATTGTGTTTTCCCCTTCCCTTAAGGCACCTAGAAAATCCTATAGGATGTGTAAAATGTTCTGAAGGTGACTGAAACAGGTGAGAAGTGACACGAAAATACATTCATTCTGCTTGCCAGTGTCCCCTGCCTCATTCTCCATTGAAGTAGTCCTAATACATTTTATTTTAATAAAGGAAAATGTTGAATAATGGTAGAAAAATCAGCAGGTGCTTGCATAAATGTTTTGAACTTTCAGAAGGACTGAACTGCTGTGTTCAGCACAACATTCACCTTCTTTTTGCAGCCTCCTTGTTCATTGTTCATGGCAATCTAACCTTGAAGCAGCAAAGCCATTCATGCCCCAGAAAAACCCCCGTGAAGTTCTTGCTAAACTCAAGAATTGCTAAGTGCGGTGCTGCTTCTGGAATGTAGAGACACTGTCAATAAAATGCTAATCATCGTGTCAGCCCCTAAAACAGATTGCTTACCCACCATTTCTGCCTCTATAAGTTCTGCCATTTTTCATTTGGCTCTCCTACTTTGCAATCAGTGTGTTAGACTTTATTGAATTATCTGTCATCTGTTTGTCACTATGCTCCTTGGTAGAAATAGTGGAGGAACCAGAACTGTAAGATGGCCTGAAAGAAGAAAATAAATCATAATAATATATAATAAAAAGTTCTAACTGTTCCTCTAGCTGTCTTTGGATTGTCCATAAAGCTTTCCATTGCCAGCAATGATATCTTCTGGAAATAGGTGAAGGAAACAAAACTAGGCCATGGAAAGATGAGAAGAGAGACGGGATTACATACGCCCAAGAAGCCTAATAAATTAAATGAGGCTTTAAATTTAGTACATGATATTTTTCCTGCCAGTAATTTTAGCTGGAATTCATGTAAGCATGTTTGCATTGTTTTTTCCAATGCTTTTACCTCGTGCCACATGAATACTCTAGCAGATTACATTTTAAATCTGGAAGAGTAAAATGAAAAAGTCATAATGTAACATCAGTGCTAGGATCTGAATTAGTAGGTTATTTGCACTTTTTGTACCCTTGGGTGAAACCTGTGAAGTATAACTTACCCATAACTTCCTAAAATACAAATACTTGTTTAAGGCATGCTCTGGGGTCTTGTATTTCCATAAGGAAGTATTCCAACACTGTTTTGAAATGAAACTTTGATGGATAAATTCTAGTTGAAATGTGCCTCAGAGACACAATGCAAATAATTAAATAAAAAGCACTTTGGTTTTGTTGAGCAGTGCCTTCACTGGTTGCTCTGGCATGGAGCTGACACCGCACACGTGACAGTCAGAGGCTGGACAGCAGCTCACCTTGCAGCCATCCGAGGGCAGGATGCCTGCATGCAGGTACTGTAAATACTCACTCTCGAGCTAAAAGGTAATAGGGCAGATGTTAATTCTGGACAAATTCATTATGAAGATCAGCTGAGGAAGCTCCTAAGGGAGCTGTGAGTAGCGTGATGTCTGGACGTGTGGAATTGAGTCAGTGATATTCAAACCAGAGCGCTCGTTTGCGCTGTCTGTGCAAACAGATCCATTTTGTGCAATACCAGGCCCCTGAGGTCAGCCTGGAGTTATCCTGCTGGTCATCATAAACCATCCTGCTAGGAAATGTTTGCTTTTTCAGCTTGTGAGGTGAACTTGTGCTTTGCGTTTCTTTCAGGCTTTGTTAGTGAGCGGAGCGGACGCAGCGGCTCGGGACGAGCGCGGCTGCACGGCCTCGCACCTGGCTGCAGCCCACGGGCACTCGTACACCCTGCAGACCCTGCTGCGCGCCGGCGCGGTGAGCTCCTGCCTGCTCTCCTGCTGCACGGCCACAGCCCCGCAGCTCTTCCCAAGCAAAACTCTCCCTGGCTTAAACTGAGATTTAGGGCTGTAGATTAATTACAGTGCGGGAATTTATTTCTTGGGTAAATTTCCGTTTTTTTTAGATTGTAACATACATATAGGGAAGTGATCAAAAAATGTAGAGAGAATCAATAATGTGAGTAAATCACATGCCACTGAGGATGTCATTAAATGAAGGTCAGGCACAGGGGTGGTGGTAATCCTTTGCAGTTCTAAAAATCTTCTATAGTAAAGGAGACATAAACTCACAAAAAAAGAAAATTAATCCAGATGCATATTTAAGGAATAATGACCAATCATTATGATGATAAAACATGTCTAAAAATGCACCTTTTATAAGTGTATTAAGTAAAAGCAAGAACGAAAAGTACATGTCTTGAAACCAGAACTGCATATAATGCATGAACTTTGAAAAGTGTTATTTGGTTTGATTTAAATAATTTAGCACAATGAACAGCTGATTCCCGTATATAAAGTGTGTCTAAGGTTCAGAAGTGAATGAATTAACCTGCTGCTTTCATTTTAGGATGTAAATGTTTCAGACGGCAATGACTGGAAACCTGTTCATTATGCTGCTTTTCATGGTCGCTTGGGGTGTTTGCAGCTTCTTGTTCGATGGGGAGCATGTGTAGATGATGTGGATAACAATGGAAACCTTCCAGGTATATCAGGATAAATCATATGTTTTTAAACCTTTGGTTCACAGTTGTTGTGAAATGTGATAATTGAGCAGGTTGTAAGTAATGCATAGCAGCAGCATTTGCTACTTGATTCCATGCACACCTCATAGATAGTCCATTTTTCTAATGATGGGGGGATTTAAAAAATCCAAAGTGTTGCTCTGTTGGTGACAGCATCCCATTCACCTCCTGCTGCTGCTAGCAAGGATGAGAGCTCACAAGTGCTGGGATGGGGAGCAGGCTGAGCCTGGCTGGGAGCAGGTGAGCAGCATCTCCTGTGTGTGTAATGGAGCTTGTGTGCCAGTGGAGGTCGCAGAAGAAGGGTAGGTGGAGCAGGGGGCAATTTCAACTGCTATGTGCTACTTTTTGAATTGGTGCCAGCGTGATGAGATTCTTGTGTGCTTGCATGCATGTTTTTGTATCCCACTGTTTCTTAACTGATTTTGTAAAACTTTTGTTCTCATTTTCCTGTGTCTACCTCTTGATTTCTGGAGTGCTGTTTTTTCTGGGTTATCTGTAATCTGTTCTCTTTTCTTAATTATCAATGTATTCATTTTAGCACAAAAATTTGGCAGTGATTGTTCCTTGCTTTCCGTATTTTCTCCAGTATCCCTCTCCCTACCATGCCATTGCCTCAATATCCTCTGTGACCTCAATGGTATCATTCGTGTTGTGAATTCTCCTTGCATCCTTTCCCTTTTAGCATTTTCCTTCTTATGGTTTGTCACATTATTTGTTCCAAAGAGCATATGTTTTTCTCTATAACTCGTATAGTTATCTTTTAAAATCCTTTCTTAAAATCTTTTACCCTCTATTAAGGATTGCTTACCTAGGAAAGGAATAGCTATGCTCTGTTTTGCAAACCTGGGTCTTGTTAAAGGATGTGAGGCTCCTGCATCCCAGTAGGAGATCTGGTGCATTAGCAATAAGGGGTCATGATGTTAGGCACCCCAGGGACAGCATGGAAGGCAGCTTTATTTGCATTTGGGAACCCTTCTCTGATAACAGACTTTTGTGGAGAGAAAGCAGATGCCAGCACAGTTCTACTTAAATGCTCTGTATAAAATGGTTAGTAGAAAACTGGTTTTGTTGTATTTTGACATTTACAGAAGCTTGATCTTCCAGCCTTTGTGTTCTGTTTCATTTGATCATATTATCTTCCAAAGGAAAGAGAATATTTTGGAACATGGCTAGTAAAAGATTAGTAGAAGTATTGTGCAAATCAGCTTGTCTGCTTGTGTAACAGAATTATCTTTACATACTTCAGCTTCAAGATGAGCTGAACAGTACTATAATTTTTCCTAAGAAAATACTAGAAAATTTTTTTTGAAGTTGCAGTGTCAGGCACTTAAAAACTATCTGCATCTTTTGCATATGTGTGTTACAGCAAAGGGTCTAACTACCTTTGGTAATTTGCATTCTAGTATTTTGGAAGAAAAAAATTTTGTGGCTCATTCAATGTACAGAATGGGCTGTGCTTATTAAGTGAACATTTCAATTTGCTTTCTTTCTGTATTCATTTTTTGGACCATGTCTGTGCTTCTTTTATTGCTTGCTAGTCAGACCTATTCTAAATATTTTTCACAGAAACAATTTTTGACTTGTGGCTTTGAGAAGACTGAATATTGTTAGTCTGATTTTTATAAAAGACAAGATGAAACACAGAGAAATTGGGATAGGAACACCAACTACCCACTCCCTGTTTATGATGCCTGGGACATACATAGGTTAAAAGCTACCTACGAAAAGCTCCTTTATGTGTCTTCCACAGCATCCCACTGAAACTGCAAAAAGACTTGAACAGAGCACAACTCTTTATTTTCCTCTGCTGTCTTTGCAGAAAATGCGGAGCTTTTCTGCTTGTTTTCTGCACAGACCAGACTGATAAAATAGTTTCATCCCCTTTGGATGAAGTTTTCTCCCAAAGATTTTAGGTATCTGGAAATGGATTCATAAGGGTTGAATCAATTTTTCACTAGCTGACTTACCTTTAGCATTATATCCTTTTTTTTTCCCTTCTCCCTGAGTAACTAAATCACTGACAAAAATTCAGACAGTGGGGAAAACCACCCTTATTTCAGTGAAACTCAGATTTTGAGCAATTATCTCTACTGAGGTATTTACATCTTGCTGTAAAACCCGTATCCATAACCTTTTGGAGCAATTACGCTCTAGAAAGCTGTGGATTGTTTGGTTTGGTATAGAGAACTTGTGTGTGCCAAAAATGAAGTGACATGGTTTTTTTGGGTCCTGGGTACATTGTTTGTTGATTGTGAAGATAGTAAGATTCTTACCTGGAGACAAACGAATCCTTTTGCCTCTAGAACATCAGCCAGCTGTTACAGAGCATTTTCATGGAGTGATATCACATAATAAGCATTTATTTGGCAAGTTCTTCTCATTAATGGGATTAGAGGATATTACTCATGTCAGACCAATCAGCATGTGTTTGGTACCCCTTACTTTGTTATAGGCCCAGCACTGTAGTAGTATTAAATAAGTAAACATCTGCATAGCCTAAAGGTCAGGTGAGGAATGTACCTTCAAATAGTTTGTCCAGTAAAGTGCCTATCACTGTCCTCATTTTATAGGTGGGGTAACTGAGAATGTGAGACAACTTGTTTGTGGTGGCACTGGAGAGCCTAAAGCAGAAATGGCCCTAGCTCCTGATCAAGGACACTGCTTGCTGTCCCCCTATAAGGAGTGTCCCTGGGACAACAGTGTCTGGCATCTGCTGAAGGCAGAGATCCGTGTTCCTGGGGGAGCTAAGACCCCAGCACTGCACTCTCCAAGCTAGGGCTCAGTGCTCTATGGGGAGTCTGGATTGTCTCCTGCAGTCAGCTCTGCCAGAAAAATCACCTTTGCAGATCCTATCCTTGGCAGCTTTACCTCTTTTGCCTAGAGCTGAGTTCTGTCCTGGGTGGGAGCTGAACATCCCCAGTTCAGCTGAGGCTGCTCTTCCCTTTGTGCAGTGTTGGATGGCTCACATGCTGGTAGATGAGCCAGCTCTAAGCAGTGGGTGGTGGCAGGGGATGGTGGCAGGGCTCTGCTCTAACACCCTTTGTTTCACCTTGTGCTGTAGCACATCTGGCAGCAATGGAAGGACACTTGCATTGCTTTAAGTTCTTGGTCTGGAAAATGGCCAGTGTTATGCACACACTGAAAGCCAGGAATGACCATGGAGAGACTCCAAGGGACTTGGCTGAACGGTTCTATAAAGATAATATTCTGCAATATATTGATGGTGTGGAAAAAGAGGGAGAGCATCCAGAGACACAGGAAGGTGAGTATGGATCAAGGTACAATTAAAAAAGACATTATGTATAATTCTGTAGAAGTACACACAGGTGTACTTGTTATTTCAGGTCTGTGAAATGAATCTCTTAACTGTATGAGATGCTTGTAGCCGTAAGTGGGACATGTTTAGTCAGGTGTGTGGTGAGCACTGCTGGTTACACAGCTGCATTTTAGCTGATTGAGGTGCATTATCCTTGCCACCTCTGAAGTGTCCATACATAAGTTGCTATGAGAGAGGTGAGCCATGAGACACAAATACCAGCACGTTCAGTTGAATTACTGGCATCTGCTTGGAAACATGTGCATTTCAATTTCAGTTTTAGCTTTCCCAGCTCATGATGCTGCTTTCAAAGGGGACCTATTGGTGCTTAGAAGACTGGTGAGAAGTGGAGTAATCAATATTAATGAGCGGGATGATAAGGGATCCACTCTCCTGCACAAAGGTCGGTAAATATGATCTGTGTTTCAACTTATTGCTGTTAGTTGCTGATTTATTTGCTTAGTTTTTCAAGTGGCTGCTTATGAGATAATGAAAAACAGCATCTCATTTCTTGAGGGCTTGGCAAGGGAACCCCAAACCCCATATTTTGTAATGTATGTGTTCCTGGGTCACTCTAAAAACAATATAACCAAGCTCAAGTCAAGAAAAAAGAGCTTACAATAAAGAGGAATCAGCATCTAAAGTGATGTAGCTCTGACATTTATTTACTTACTATTTGTATATCAATATGATGTCAGCTTTGTTGGATTAATCCTAATTTTCAGTGATGGAGGAAGAACAGATCAAGCATATGAATTCCAGCTTTGAGTGATAAGCAAAGCTGTATTGTAGCTATAAAAGGTTTTAATTTTCACTTAATTTAATGTAATTAAATAGTTTTGGGTTTTTGTTTTCTATTAGGCAAGATATGGCTTTTAGAAACATCTGGCTGGCTAGGTATAAGAATGATCTGTATTGTGGCCTGGGCTTTTATTTACTGAACACATCAGTACTGTGGGGATATGTTGTAAAAACCAGAACAAAGTCATTTGGTAGGATGCTGTGAAGAAAAGTGTGAAGGTAGGATGCTGTGAAGAAGTAAACTTCTCGTTGACACTCTGACATTAGTGTTACAGAAAAATGGTCATTTTGTGTTTGGGTGTTTCACAGTACTGTCTGAAAGAAGAAACAGAAGAGGAAAGAAAGAGGGAAGCATTTTTGTAATATGCTTTTAACATATTTCCTACATTTCTTTTTGACTAGAAATGTAGTAGAATTTTTAAAAACATAATTTAAATTATCATTAAAATTACATTGATGTGTAGTGATTTTAAAATCCCACTTTCTTTTCTTGGAATAATGCTGATTTACAATTGTTTAATCCCCAGTGTTTACATGCTGATGTTGTAATTTCATTTCCTTATCTCAGTAAGAAAACAAATATAACAAATACCCAAAAGGGAGTACTGTCAAGAAATGGATTTATTCTTCCTTGAGAAAATCAGTGTACAGTTTCATTTAGAATTGCCAGATACCATCTTCCATGAGTGAGACATTGTTCCTGGCACCACATGGTGGGAGCAGTGGCCATGCCGGATCACATGAGTAGGGTTGTGTTAGGATGCTGCTGAGAGGTGCTGCCTTGAGTGTCTGTCCCAAGAAATGCTGTACCTTCAGCTCCAGCACAAAGCCCTGCTTCTCTCTTCTGAGACAGCAGCACACACCACAGACTGGGGCAAGCATCTGTGTCTGACCCCTGGGAACCCAAAGCCAGGGAGAGGTGACAGCACTTGTCTGCCAAACTGTGACATACAGGCCTTTCTTACTAGGGCAGCAGTTATTTGTGTGTCTTGTGTTTTGTACATGAGACTGGGCAAGTTTAGTTTAACTCGTGTCCAGGAAGAGCTGCCAGTACATTTCTAGAACTACAAAGAGTCATTAAATCACACTGCATGCTCTTCCCCAAAACTCCGTGTACCCGAGCGATGTGAGCATCTTGACACACAGGCTTCTCTTGAAATAGTACCTCCCTTGTGGCTTCTTAGTGAGCCCAATCTCTAACATGTCAAATAATGGCAAAAGGAGGTCATTTTATGTTTGAAACACTTCAGTTGTATATAACTGACTTGTGTGCACCTTCCTTTCCTTAGCTGCTGAACAGGGGCATATCCATTGCTTGCAGTGGTTGGTTGAAATTGGAGCTGACTGTGACATTACAAATGATGCTGGAGAGACTCCAAAGGATGTAGCCAAGAGGTAGCAGTACACATCCTGTAGCTCTTGACACTTTACTTTCTACTTGTATATCAATATGATGTCAGCTTTGTTGGAATTAATCTTGATTTTCAGTGATGGAGAAAGAACAGATCAGGCCCATGAATTCCAGCTCTGAGTGATAAGCAAGGCTGTATTGTAGCTATAATATTGTAGCTATAAAAGGTTTTAATTTTCACTTAATTTAATTTTCTTTTTAGTGAGGTCAGACACAAAGGAGGAAAACTAGCTCATTTGCAAAAGGACAGTTTTGAGTCGGTATGCTCACAGTTTGCTGAACAAAGTAAATGAGAAGTAGCAGAAGCCAGCTGATTTTTGCAATAATAAAAATAATGCAGATTCTGATGAGATTCAGTTAAGAAATCCTTCAAAGGAAAAAGACGCCTCTGATGCAGGAGCCATTGCCGTAAGTTTCCATCAAGGCAGAGCTCATGCCATAAGAATACTACAAAAAATAGATAGATAGTTGTAGTGTGTGTGCCAGTGCTTCCTTTGGTCCCCAAACTCCTCTGATAAATGGGAACATGGACAGTTTCAGAGAGTTTCTACCACACATGTTTTTCCAGATTTTAACTGTTCTCTGTGCAGATTTGGCCATCTGGCAGCTGTGGAACTTTTGACACCAAGAACTGGAGACAATAACTCTAGTGATGAAGAACTAGATGCAAACAACATAAAGTTTTTTGAAACACATGGTGTGGAGGGGAGCACAGATAGCAAAGAAGATTTGACCCTGGATAAAGCAGAGAAAAGGAATGCACGCAGTAAGCACTGTATTTCCATCATTCCTTGTTTGAAAAAGTTGGTGAAAAAGTTGTTATCAAGACATTATAATCCTAACTAGGACAGTTCCTGCCAACTGCTCTGATCTTTTTGTTGTAAGATGAGATACTTGACAGGATGTCTGAAACAATGAGCATTCAAAAAAATTGCAGAAAATTAGAAAGCAAGCAGAGGGCAATCAGATCATAATTGTTACACCATTTTAATCCATGTTGGTGCAACAGTTTTGGATTGCTATTTGTTTTTGAGATCTGCTTGCTGTGTGGATGTCAGGTGTAGCTCAGTGTTTGCTGAGCAGTGTGATTTCTGCTCTTGTGTTTGTGAGACTGTTTTCCAGACTATTGGATTTCAGCATTACTGTCTTCTCCATGCATTTTACCTACTTGGAGAACTCTGTCTTACAGTAAGGGCCTATCACAAGATTAAAGAACTTCAGCGACTTCTAGACATTGCCTACAGCAACTACAGACAGCTGGGAGGAATAACTGAAGAGGAGAGGAAGATGAAAAAAGAAGAAAGGAAAGTTGAGAAGTAAGGTCATTTTGCCCTGCTAATGTTAAACTCTCTGGGGCCCATTTTAAATCCTCCTTTAAAGCTGACTTACACTCAATTTGCTTTGGCCATTCTGTCTTTTCCACTTACCAACTTCAACCAGGCCAGAAAGAAATGCCCTGCAGCAATTTGTCAGGCCATTTCTAAATTTCTACCACCAGGATCAGCCCCACAACACAAGTGCTTGATAGGTCCATGATTCTTGTACAAGATCATCTGTTCAATCTTCGGGTTTTCCTGCAGATTTGCCAAGTAGGTCTGGTAAGTTCTGGCTGGTTTTTTTCCACTGAAGATGCCAAAGACATGTATGCCCTTCAGTAAATCTGAAAATAGGCATTAGTCTTAGCGTGGCTTGGATGAAAGTGCATATACAGCAGAGATTATTCAGTGACCTGCTAACATTTCTGTTAATTGGCAATATGCTCAGGAAAGCATTAGCTTATGTTCAGACCACAGAAAAAAACTATCAGCAAACCTGCCCTTGCATGTGAAGCACTGTTCATAATATCTGTCTAATTCTCAGTCTCTCTGTTAAATCAAATAGTTCTGTTAGATTGGCCAGGTGATTTGATGGACAGACTGTCTACATTTTAAAGAAAACTGTGTCAAAGATTTAGAGATTTAACAATAATGCAGCCTCCAAAGACAGGGCTGCCTCCACCTCTGCCTGTCAAAGATTTGGCTACTCTCTGTTCTCAGTCTATGTAGATAACCACTTCTATGATTTGTTTGGGCCAACCCAAACCACTGCCTTTATTTGGTCACCAAGAGGAGACTGTCCTGAGCCATCATGATGTATGCTATCAAGAAGACAGCAGACTTACCAGTCTGTGTGGATCTGGAACAGGTAGTAGGTGTCACAGATAGCAATTAAGTACTTTGTTTTATGGCCATATCTGAGCCAGGAAACTGAGGTCAGGATTTCTTTTGGTTCCAGGTCACTGTTTGACTCAGTTTATGTTGGAAGTCCATCTCCCTTAACTTGGTATGTCTGTTATCGGTAACAGATACCTGCATCTGAGTTAGTTACCTTGAGCTCCTTTTTCATCTTCTTGGAGAGGCGTAGGCACTTCCACGGCATAATTAGACATGTACTTCAGGATGAGATTCATCAATTCTTGGAGTGTCTCTCCTGGTTTTAAAGGAGGACGGTGACCAGCTCAGGTGTTGATGCCCACACTGAAAGGTCAGAGCAGTCTGTTTTTAATGATGGAAAAGTCACTGTTGACTAATGACAGACATGAAAGTTCATTTTGGATAGAGCAGTTGCTCAAAAGCTAGCAGTGTCTATTAGAAAGCTCTGGTGGGGCTCTTTAAGGGGTATTGCTTTCTGGGGCATGTGTGACTAAACCAGAAAAAATTGTGAGGCTCTCTGAAGGGTCTCTCTCACCTGTGAAAGCTAGAAAGCATCCCTAGCCCTAAACTATCCTTTTGAAAAGGAAATAGGGCTTCTCAGCATACCCACCTACCCTTTTCAGGGTACCTATCTGTGGATAAACCCCAAGATGCTTGTATTATAGGCCAGAAAACCTCATTGTTGATAAAATAATTAATGGCAACACCCTTGTGCTAGATGAAAAGCAGGAGTTGCCACTTGGTTAGGCCACTGTAGCAGATTTTGAGGATTTCTGCTTTAGTCCAGTTTTTTTGGCTGTTAAGAGGCCAAAAAAAAGTGGTGTAAACTACTTCACAGTGCTTTAACCAGGGTTCATTGCAGGAAATTGCCACCATGAGTGGGCCACACAGTTTGGGAGCTGTGCCTCTTTAACTGGAAGCATAGAAGAAGTCGGCTGTCGCACAGGACATTCTTGCAGTGTTGGTAAGGCTGATTGGTAGCTCAAAGGGCCTGAGTCAGGAATTCTCCACTCTGGGAAACAGGGAAACACAGTAGATCTTGCTGAGAGCTTCCCTGCTGTGCTGTTGGAATGCACAGGGCAGGTATCTTCCCTTTCCTTCTACTTCCATCTTTGTAGCTGATGATTCATCTTGATACGGGAGAGAGCCAGCTCAACTCCAGAGACTCAGTTTATGTGTGAATTATGTGTCAGCTAAACAGTTCCAGGAATCCCAAGTAATTTAGGAGCCGTTGAAGGTGTGACTAGTGAGATCTTGTGCAACTTGTGTATAAGCCAGTCATGCAAGCTGTCATCTGAGTATTCCTCATCCGTGCCTAAGTCACTCAATAGGAAGGATGCAGAAGCAGCAGATGTGAAAGAGAAAGAGGTCCCGACCTTTCCAGAATGCCGGCTTTGTATGTTTTCTGTTTCACAATAACTTAGTTGCTGCTCGGGCACTTCTCCCTCCACCGCAGCTGGAGTTGGCCTGGTCACAGGCAGACGGCTCCATCCCGCGGTCACGGTGTGCCGAGCAGCGCTGCAGCCGAGAAGGGAAGGCTGCTCTCGAGCGCTGTCACCGAGGCTCCCGAGCCTGAGCACGGCTGGCGTGAGGCGTGCTGCGCTGCTCTCTGCGTGACTGACCTGTTCCCTGGCAAAGGCACAGCACCACGTGGAGTAGCCGGGGCAGATTTGGATGCACTTCATGCTTTGCTTGTCTCGTTTGCTTTTGGCAGGGCTGTGAGGGAGCTGGAGGCCCAGCTGGAATACGAGCGGGTCAGGCGGGAGAAGTTGGAGAGCCAGCTGGATGATTACCGTGCTGAAATAAGCCAGCTCCGAGAGAGCGGGGAGAAGACCCGCACCCCTTCTGCTTCCTCCGCGGTGAGTGCCACACCAGCTCCCCTGGGCATGGCACAGAGGTCACTGCCTGTTGCTTATGCATGTTTCTTTCCTCTAAGATTCCCAGGCATAGTGCTGGGAACAAACTAGAGAAAATGTGCTACAGCTTTCAGCTCGGGACATTGAAGTGATAAGGAGCTTTTGTCTGTCCTTGACAGTGTCTCTGCTGTGAAAGGATATCAGTTGCTTTCTGTACCCTGGCAGAGAAGCACCACTGTTGTTCGTCTTAGTGTTCACCAAGAGTGGGCTGATCCCCGAGTACTTCCACACTGCATATCCAGTGACTGGCAGTTCCCCATGGCTGGTACCTGGTGACTGAGCCTGGAATGGTGCTTCAGGAGAGGTGTTGTCACCACACGAAGGGTTACCCAGCCTGCAGGGGTGTAGAGATTGCAACCATGGTCCCCAGAGGGGGACAAATTAAATAACAGGGTCTTGATCCATATCACAGCCTCTGGAGTCAGTCAGGCATACTGAGAGTCCAAGATCTCATAGAAAGTTTATGCAGAGAATTCAGTCTGCTCGGGAAAGGAAACATGCTGCACTGTATGTTCTCAGAGGTTCCCTTTTGAATTAAAAATTAAGCTATTTTTATGTGATAGAGACATAAGAGGGAAGAGGGCACACAACTACTGCAAGCAGCCATTAGATGATATTTCTAATTTTTTACTTTTTACCTGGACAGGCAATAGATGATTATGCTTCTCTTCTTTCAGACCATTTTTTATTTCCCAGACTATTTTCCACCTTTTCAGTCAATTGTCTCTGCAGTCCCTTGTTTCTGTGCTTCTCAGTGTAATCTCAAGCTCTGAATGCTAGGTGCCACAGCTGTACTTGAGAGGCCAGCTGCACTTTTCAAAGATGTTTCTGCTTCCCAGCCTTTGGATTCCCAGGCTGGTAAACATTTTGTCAGTATTTTTCATTAGGCCATTTGTTTTTGTTAACTTTCCCCTTCTAACCAAGCTGCCTGTCTGGCTGAGTGACTGCTACAGTCAAGGGATCTTCAAATCTCACACTGCTGTGCTGCCATCCCATGCCCTGGGACTGTGCTCTGCCCTCAGCTTCAGTCTGAACACAGTATTCTGTGGTCACTCACAGACGCAGACTTTTTAAATCCTTTCAGTCATTGCTGTTTAATGGCTGCAGTATTCTTCACTGCAGGAACGGCCAATGTCTTGTGAAGACAAAAGGAAAATAAAGAAGCAGCCCGCCTGCAGCCCAGGAGGGTTTGTGAGACCACGCTGAAGAAGGAGCCTCAAAGGAGGGGCAGCAGACATTGGAGGTATAAAAGCAGTATTCCAGATGAGGCAAAGTGTTGGCACAGGCCAGCTCCACAGATGAGTTGTGGGTCCCTGCCTTTCACTGAGCTGTCTCCGTTCTCTGACCTAACATCAGGAAAGTCACAGCCCCTCGTAGTTCTGAGAAAATTATCTCCATCCACTGGTCTATTCTGTACTATTAACTTAGGATGGAAAAAGTGCACACTACCTCCTAGAATATTCAGTGTGGAAGCTGAATAGTGGATGGAAGAATTACTTCTCAGCTACAGACAGGTGCCAGGCCCCTTGATTTTCATCTTCAGTCATTCCTAAAGAAGGCAGGAAGCAACTCATTTGTGAGATGCCAGATGACCTGCAGCAGTTGGTCTCTAACTCAGGGCTGAAGGGTTTATTAAGTTATGGGGCAGCTTGTGGTTAGAAACTACAACCCTGACCTCTCCTCACCTAAAAATCATTAAATGACTACACATCTAAAAGTTTTTGTGTCAGCTGTATGCTATTGTAAAATTATTTTCCCTCTGGAACCCTCATTTTGAGACTTAAAAGATGATTATTTCAGTGTGTAAGTCCTGAACTGACCTCTCCTTAGTACCAAAGAAAACTTAATCTCTGAGAATTTTAAAGGAACTGAAAAATAAAAATCCATGGTTTTGTGTGCACAGTGAAGGAGAGGCATGCTGACAAACAGCACAAGCCTTGTATTGAGAGTGCAGTTCAGGGTGTGTGAAATGATGGTGATGAGAAGCTGCAGCAGATGAGGTATTTCCTGCATCACCATTGGTGCTAAACTTTCATGTAGAAACTCTGAGATAGCCAGACAGCAAATATTAGAATTTTATGTTTTTGAATGAAGATGATAAATAATTTAATGCAGCAAATATAAGAACTGGCAGAATACCAGCAAGTTCAACTGTAAACAGAATAAAGCAGCAATAAAAAAAAAAATGCCATTAGTCAGTACTACATAGTCCTTAGGCCATAAAAGCCCCTATTCTTACTTCAAAGTTAATCCAGAAAGACTTATTAAAAATTATTCACTGAAAGAATCAAACCAAGCATACACATTTGCACTCAAGATGGAACTGCTTCAGTTTTGGAAGGCATCCACTTGTGTTGCAATTCTTCAACAAGAGTTGTCAAGTCCCTGCAGAAGGCAGAGTGGTCAGGAGGGTCAGTGTGTCCCACAGGATTACAGAACAGTCTGGAGTGGTGGGGAGGATGATCACCATCACCACTCCCCTGGCACCACTGAGATGCAGAGTATTTCCAAGTTAAAAGCCAGGTACTATGCCCAAAAATATGTACAGGTTTCTTGGAAATATTCTGTGCTACCTGAGGGGGGAAGTTAAGAGCACTTATCTGCCCCAGAGCTGTACACAGTTGCTGAGACTGGAGGCATTTCCCCTTGGAAAGGTGAACACAAGAGAAGTTCTCCCATTCTTTTGACCTCTGGGCTTCCAGAAACTGCAGGAGATACTAAATAAAATAAATCTATTGAGACATTTTACTTGTACATGAGAATTTAAATTCATGTAAACCAGCTTTCAAGGAAAAAAAAAAGGATTCTTTAGTAAAGGCCTTGGAGCGTGTTTTTACATATGTAGATAAAACAAACAAAGGGCCAAGCTTCAATTCATTTAAAAGGTGAGGAACAGACTGAAGGCAAAATCCAGAACCTATGTTTAAGATTAATTTACTTGGATCAGATTAGAAAAGTTGAAGTCTGC
This sequence comes from Vireo altiloquus, assembly GCA_013396875.1. NCBI lineage: Eukaryota > Metazoa > Chordata > Aves > Passeriformes > Vireonidae > Vireo > Vireo altiloquus. The sequence continues at coordinate 1,109,916 of VZRF01001782.1, read as the reverse complement.
TATTAGCATCTCCATACTGGGAACTCTAATTTGGGAATTGCATTCCCATTTCAAGGGTGTATAAAATGTTTAATATATCCATTTTGAAAAGAGATGAGAGTAAGAATTTTCCAAAAAGAAAACAAATTTAATTCTAAAAAATATTAGGAAACTTTCTGGTATAGCATAAGAAATACTTTGAAATAAATACAGTATTGAATAGGAGGCAATGAAATACTACTATCTGGTTACTTCCCCCCAATAATTTTGATCTTTACCGTTACATATTCAGAAAACCTTTTTATTATACAGAAGGAATATCAACACAAAAAGGTACAAAGGTTATCGATAGCGTAAACGTGATCATCAGAGTGGTGTTGCCTGGGTGGCCTTTTCTGTCTGTATTTAGTGCAGTCACTCCATGTAGATCTATTTCCAGAACCTGTAAAATCCCAGTGCTATCGCTAGGCAAGTGAACACTGAAGCTGTTAAAAAAAACAGCAAAGAAAGGAGGTAATTAGCTGAATGTTGTTGTACCACTTTATCCATAGAGGAAGTTAGCTGCAAACAGATGGAAGAACAGTAACAACTCTAGAGCAGAGCCTCCTAAACCTCACAGATTGCTGCAGGTGCGACAGAACAATTCCAGAATCCAATGGCTGGTCCTGGATGCTGCACCCTGCGCAGCAGCACAGCTGCAGCGCTGAGATGGGAGGCCCAGTGCAGCAGTCTGAGGAGCCATGTTTTCATGGACACAACAGCTACACTGGATATCTCAGAGTGCTACGGGGGCTTTTACTTCTGTCACTCAGCTACTGGAAACTGCATTACAGGAGAGATGGCTGCCCCAGGGCTCACATTACCCATTGCAGATTTCCCACAGAATGAAAATCACAATGAATTTGACAATGAACTGTCAAACACAGCAGCATTCCTGAAGCCTGACGAGTTGTGCTTTGGATTTGTCACGCTGATGTTTCAATTAGTGTTAGAATAAAGCTAATTACATTTCCCTTTGCACTTATTCTCACATCCAAATAAATATAAAGCATTACTGTCTTTCTATCCAGCTCCTACATAGTAAAAACTTCAGTGGGTTATGTATATATTGAGAAGACTAATCTCAAATCAGACTAAAATTTGTTCTGCTTGGCAGGGGAAAGTACAAGTGGTGCCACACTGAAATTGTGTCTGTGGACATTCAATGGGAGGCAGAACTGGTCACTCTCAGACCAGTCATGGATGACAGCAAACCTTCAGGGTAATGTAAGTGACCTCAGCAAAACCTCTGTAGCAACTCCATCACATCAATTACTGCTGCAACAAGCAGGAGTACTGTCACACTGGGTAAGGTATTTAGGCTTTTAATTGTTTTTAAACCATGTCCATCTTCATCCTAATCCCAGTTCTGGGCACCGTCCTAGTCCTACTGTAGCATGCTCCCACCTCTTCTGTGTTCTGTCACATTTCTTCCAGCTGGAGCAGGGAGGGAGATCTCCTCCACCCAATCCCAGTTGTGTGCTGCTACAGCTGACCTCTTTTAGCATTTACTCCTGAACAGAACTTTATACACCCACGATCCAGTACTGGTACTCACCTCCTTATCTATCACATACCTGCCAAATAACGAATGGTATCAAGTTTATTCGATTCCATGAGCGTTTTTAAGGAAGCTATTTCAGTGTCAATTTTATTACTGATTTCTGAGATAATGCTGTTGGTATTTGCATCCTGAAATATTAAAAGACAGCATATATTTGACAATGGTCTCTAGCCCCTTCAACTTTCCAAAGCTGAACGAAAATACCATGCTACTAGAAACAAGAAACGATTTGCAGCCTACCACTGCTAAGAGACATTAGAAGAAAGAACGTTGCTTCACACAATCTGGGAAGATTACTGAATGGACAGAGACACAGTGAGAGAACTCCAGTGACCATAGAATCACAGACTAGCTTGGGTCAGAAGGGACCTTAAAGACCATCTAGTGCCAGCCCCGAGCCATTGGCAGGGACACCTTGCACTAGATCAGGTTACTCAGAGCCCCTTCCAGTCTGGCCTTGAACACTGCCAGGGATGAGGCATCCACAGCTTCTCTGGGCAATTCCCTGTGCCAGTGTCTCACCACCCTCATGCCACAGACTTTTGTCTCTGGTGTGCCAGTGCCTCCTAAAGGAGATATTCTACAGCACACAGAACAGTACTCCTACATTTTTGAGAAACAATGGTTTAAGCATTCACAAGGCATATCCCAAAAAGGGAGGATATGGTCAAGATGGGACATGGTCCCTTTTCAGCGACTTTGGTGTCCTCTAGCAGCTTTGAGGACTTCTAGTCCTCGAGTGGCTTGGCTGTAGGCACCTGAACCATCCCTGTGGTACAACTGATCAGTTAACACTGGGAAAAGGGCAGCATGACAGCTCACATCCCACCTGCACCAGCCTGTGACAAGGTACTTAGGAAGCGAGGGACAAGGCTTGCATGCCTCCCTCTGCTGGCTGGAGTTTAGCGGGAATCCCACATGCAAGGAACACCTACAACAGCCCAGAGTGATAGAGCCTGGTCTTTTGCTTTGCCATAGCCAAAACCACATTAGCTTTCACCAAAGTTCTGGGTTTACATAACATGCAATGTGTAACTGCATCCGGCTTTGTTTAATACTCACTTTTTTATGAAACTCGGTAGTTGCTTCCATCAGTTTTCTCTCCTGATCTGTAAACTGTGGATAGAAGATAAATCACAACTGTAGCAACAGAAACATAACACAGAGCTAATAAGGGCATCTTCACAGACCAACTTACCATATCTGTCACCCTGCTCCTCTCCAGGTTTATGTCTAGCTTGCTGTCAGCTCGGATTTTACCAGTTTCAGTCTTTAAAACAAATTAAGATTATGAAAATAGTTATTTATTCTCCCTAATGGGACTGTGTAGGTACTTTCTGTTTACTTACCATTAGCTGCTGTTTAACTTGATCTAATTCAATTTTCATTTTCTAAGTGTAGAGGAGAAAAAAAAAGATTCTTATCAATTCAGGAAACTTAACCAAATGAATCAGTCTTAAGTTTTATCACTGCATCCATGCAATTATTCTTCCCCCATTTTTCCTCCCAATGGGGCAATTTGTTCTTGATTAAATATCCTAACTAACGTGTGCAGATGTACAGGCATATATAATCTGCTGGGAATTTTGTTCAAAATAAAGGAACTGTTTTGTAACAACGATGATCTTGTCATTCTGAGTCTAAAGACAGCAGGGAAATACCAAAATGCCATGAAGTAAAAGCAAAACGTGTCTCAATCACCAAATCTATTAAATTGTAGCAAAGGAATGGCTGACTCCTCTCCCTGCACTGTATGGTTAATGGTCAGAAACTAGCAGTTACCCTTAAACAAAATTACAGATGAAAAGAATGTAAACATCTTAGAATCCTTTATAGAAGATTTGAGCAGATATTAGCATGTGAAATATATTTCTATGTGATCGCTGAAGTTGTAACACACAGACTCTTCAATTCAGATGAAAGTATCTAGAATTACTTTTACATTCACATTTTGTTCCCCAAGTATGTACAACAGGTAAAACGCAACAAATACTGCAATTAAGCTGCTTAATGAAAATATGTATTAGTACCTCATTATCTGCTCTCAAGTTTGCAAATTCACTTTTCTCCAGGATGACCATATCTTTTCGAATGGAGTCCAAATGTGCCATTATCTGCTGTAAAGTTATTTCCTTTGAAAAATGAAACATGCCATTGATTAAGGTGCACTCTTAGTGGCAAGTAAAGGAAAAATGTTTAGGTCTGAAATGATGAAATTAGCTACTGTAAAGTACAAAAGTGGGGAGTCTCTATATCAAGAGTATGATAGAAACAGACAATTTCATACCAGCAATTTGTTTGAAAGACTCAAGAAGCTTGTGCTTTTTCTGTTGCTGAATTTAAGCCAAAAGGCCAGAGGCATTAGTCCAAGTAACAATGAAATTTAATAGTCCTGCAGCCTCTTCCACTTCAATGAACATTCAGTAGCCTCAGAAGAATTAACTGTTGGTCTGAATGCAACTTTTAATAAGCACTTCCATTTCTTGCCTACAAACTCATTGAAAGACTTAATGATAGGAGTATCATACTGTCAGCTTCAAAGTTTGATGGACACAAGTAAAACACTGCTAAAAAGCACTGAAAAAAGTCTTTCTGGGGTTTGAACTAACAAGTTCAGAATTCAACCACTATGTACAAACACGAGAAAAAACCAAACCAGAAAATAAGGGAAGAAACTCAGTATTTTAAAATGCTGAAAGCAACACTCCTTCACCCAGCATAAAGAAGTTACCCTACTATTTAGCATGGAAAATGACACATTGCTGTGGGATTCTCTGATGCACAGTGATGGTTTTGATCATTGCTCCAGAAGGCTGTGCAAGCTGAAATTACATGCCATTCTTCTTCAATTACTTAAGGTAATTAAGCATTCACTGCTATTTCACTTGAACTGCTGAGCCTTTCTTCTAACAGATTTTTATCTTAGCATTTACCTGTACAAGTTGTCTACCTTTTTTTTTCTTTTCCTCTAAATCTCAAGAAGAAGACAAGCTGTCTCTGCAGCTTTTTTTTCTTCATCAAAATGAAAATCTTTCTCTTTGGAAATCCTATTATATGCAAAGAAAGTCAGTATCCCAAATAGAATTTTCATGGAATTGTATTAGGCAGAAGTACAGGTTTTTATAGTGTAGTCAGTATTGACAATGAATATTTTAAGATGGTATGAGGCATATTAGCTCCTTAGTGTAAATGTGACTGAAGTTTTCCCAGGCATTGTAAAAACTTCATTGTGTTCAATGAAGTAGTCAGACTTCAGTGGAAGCTGGTCAGGGCCTATAACTATCTACTAAAATCCCACATGAAACTTAGGAAAACCTGGCACAATGAGGTACTTAAAGTACTAGAAAGAGCTGCTCACTTGTGTTGTAAAGATACAAACACGAGCCTTTACAGCTACACAGCACAGACGAGTTTTTACCTGCTGGGCCTGTGTAACCATGTCCTTATAGACGGTGTCTAAGCTGACATTGGACAGGGTTATCAACGCCGATACGATGGTCTGTGCTTGCTCCTTTCCAAAGCCTGGGGGACAAATGAAGGATGACAAGTTAAGGTGATTAATTAAAAATCTGGATGAGGAGCTAGAGATGTATAATAACTGGGATGCTCAAGTGCCACTCCTAACCACAGCAGCACGTGGGAATTCTCACAATGACTGGAAACTGACAGCCAGGAGCCAGTCACTGCAACTTCAACTAGAATAAAACACAGACTTAATGCTGCAAAAATCTGATGCACAGTATCTTTTAATACACTGAAAGCCTGTACATGCAGCTGACATAAAGATCAAATTTCTTCATACAAGATGCAGCCAATCATGCATTATAAAAATAATTTAGCAAAACTTTCCTTCACAATGAACTTCCACAAATTCTTTTAAAACCAAACTTACCTTGAGCTACAAGGTATGCACTCTGTAGAATACTAACAAGTAAATCTGCATATACTGAAACTGTCCTGCACAGATAGGAACATATGCAAAACTGATTTTTAAACTGCTGCATCCATTGCTTGCAGAATTAACTCAAACTGGGATTTTTGCTTTCTGATGATAAAAAGTACACTTTGACCATAGCTTGGTGTGATTTTGAAGTGTTAAAGATGAGGCGTGGTGAATCATGGAGAAAAAAATTGCTCTAATTTTAGCTCTATCTGGTCAAGTGCTGAGAGCTTTTGCCCTCGAGATTAATTTCCAGCAATCTGACTGATATGTTGTGTTTCAACTACCATTTTATGAAGTGGGCTAAATTAACATTGAAAAATGCTTTCAAGTCACATTATTTAGAGAATTATGCTACTGCTCCCTTCTAGAATACTGGTACAGTCCAGGTGCACCACTGGGTCACATGTCTAAAAAAGCTACACATGCTTTATGACAGCTTCCTTCCACTACAAGGTGTGATAGTATTGCTTCAGTTCCTCTGAATTTTCAGGGTTACTTAAGCTCTTGCCAATTCCTTATTTTAATCTTCCTCCACAGCAAGAAATGACTGTGTTTTGTGAAAATTTAGAAAATGTGGGAAAATTTATACAAGCAAGAGATTGGAGCCTGAAAACTGCCTGAAGCTTGGGAAATACTAAAATGGCCCTCTCACTTTCTTGGTTTTGCCTATAAAGACCTGTCACTGTGGTACTGAAGTATTTGTAGAAGTTATGGAACAAATTAAACTGAGTAACAACTGTCACCAGATAGACTTCACCCCACAAGTTCTAAAGGAACTCGAAGAAGAAATAGCTGAATCAGTCCCTGACACAAACAACCTTTCACAGCCTACCATGGTTACCCATGAACTGAAGAACAACAATGCCAGGTTTTAAACACAGTTCTAGAGAGATGAAGGGAAGTACAGGCTCTCAAGTCTGACAGGCATGAAAAAAAAAAAACATTTTTAGAAGACTATCATAAGTCTTTTAACTACTAACATACATTTTTATTATTAGACCCAAATAGTGGAAACAATCCTAACCTCTGACTGTATGAAGTTCCTATTGTCACTTGGGATTTTAAAAGATCAGCTCAATGCTTAGTAGGGATCAATAAAGCAAACCAAACCCTTTCGAATTACCAGGAAAAGGAACAGAGAACACAACAGACAAAACATTACTTGACTATTCAAATCCATAGGACATTCAGTTGTCAAGTAATCCCAGCACTGTTCCCTGAAAACATGAAATGGAATGGAATGTGACAGAAGCAGAAAATATTAACAGAAGGGCATCATGAATCATCAAAAATATGGAAAATCTACTGGTTCAGGAAAAATGCAACAAGCTAGGATTCTTCTGTTTGGAAAATAATAACAGGGCAATATACAGAAGTTTGCATAATCGTGAGTGTCATGAGAGATTAAATGGCCACTCCTTCTTCCCACAAAAGAGCTGAGTGGGCATCAAATTCACCTCACAGATGCCAGATTCCGCACAAACAAAAGACGTGGATGTTTGAAGTTCCATGGGAAAGGATGTTTTGGATAGTAATCAGTTTATAGTGGCTCAGGGACTGAATAAACTTGTGAAAAGATTTCCACTGAAGGCTACTAAAACTCACACCTGATTGAAAATACCTCCAGAGTGGCAGAACCTGGGAACTTGGAAAGTACAAGGGGATGTGTGACATACACCTGCCCTGTTATAATACCTCTCTGCAGGCTCTGACTCACAGCTGCTCCAGGGGACAGAGCCTAGGGCTAGATGGACCCTTCACCTGGACTTCAGCCAGTCTCACTCACAACAGAAGTGCAGGCATTAAGAATGTATCACAGCACCATGCTGCTGAAAAGATTTCTAATTAGGAAAAAAACCCCTCCAGTTACTGTTAGCAGGCTAGTAGAAAGAATTTCTTTAAGGGCTTCATTTTTGCTATAAAAGTCTTTAACTGTTACTGTTAGTTTACATTTGTTACCTGTGTTATGTTCCTCAGCTGGAAGACACTACATAAACCTTCCTACAGCTACCAGTGAGGTAAATCTAATGTAGTAGTTACGTGTATGACACAGCACCAGATGCCTCTCCTTCACCAGCCTCCTCAAGAGGCTGCCTAAACATTTTCTACCACCAGGTACTGGTACTCTGGGGAAATTGAGAGTACTCAAAGTTACCCTACTTAAAAGTTTTCCTTTGAATTATTTCATTTCACTTACCATGAGCTTCCAGATCCTGCACTAAAGCATGGGTATCAAAAGTCACCTTTCTCTGCTCCAGGGGAGTGATATCAACCCTTCTGACATCATACGACCTCCTAACGAACGTGGCAGCAAAACCTGGAAAAAACAAAACATGCTTTAATCTTAACTTGATTGGCTTATTATGCAATACACTAATTTTAATTTCTTTGATCACAGAAAAGCTGCATGGATGTTGCAATGAAAAGCTGGGTTACAGCACACACCAGAAACCATCAATCCCTTTTCCACAGGAAATTTACACCAAGACTCACAGATCCATCTTAAGTACATTCATGTAACTGTGCAACAGACCAGCATCCTGACACAGCATAAATAAACTCCCACAGCCAATTGTCTTACAGTATTTGGGAAATGGGCAGTAAAGGGATACGATGTTTGCATCTAATACCTCAGAGATTAGGTATACCTAATCTCTAAATAGGTGTTAGTTAACCTCAGGTTTTAGTTAAAGATCCACTCTATTTATGATGTGCCTTCCCACAAGCAGGTTTCATCGCTTTTCCTACTTTTATTTCAAGCATATGTTTCTCTTCACCTTATGTTTGTGTGGCTTTGCACATTACAGATTCTGTTCTGATTAATTCTTTGTTATCTAAGCAGCCCTGTTACTTCTTATTTGAAACTTTATGCACTGCTGGCTCGCTGCCTTAACCAAACTGTTCTGTGTCTTATCCAGACCTTTACTCAAAAGTTTTGCGTCATTTAAACAACAGAGAATTTATATTGTGCCACTACTAGGTAAATCAACTTATGTGCTACAAATAATATAAAGATCTTGCTATAACTAAACCAGCCCCAGCACCCAAATTAATGACTGTATTAGAGTTAAGATACATCGAATACGACACAAAAATAATGAAAAACAACTCAAAACATCGTTTCCATGAAGCTGTACCAGCTTTTACACGCACAGCTCTTGTCTTCTAAACGCATTGGTGGATTTTTTCCTTGAACAGCTACACTGCAGAGACACTGCCTCAGGAAAGCTTATATAGTTCTGGCTGCCTCGCCACTCCGCTCTTGCCCCACCCCGCTCCACTCCTGCATTCTCGACTGGATGCTCCTCTCCCAGCCCGGGGCTGAGAAAATCACTCCACAAAACCCTATCTGAGACACCTTTCGGTGACGTCCTCCTGCAGCCCCGGGTAATTCCCACCGCTCCTCCCGTCCCGAACACTCTCTGACAGCCCCACACGCCGCTCACCCGGCTGCTCCCGCCCGTGTAACTCACCCCTTGTCACGGCCCCGGGGGAAGGCGCTCAGCGCTCCCTCACACGGCGCCTCAGGGACGGCCCCCGCGGCCGCTCCCACACACCGAGTCCGGCCAGCGCGCTGTGCAGCCCCAGCGCCGCTCACAGACCCGGCCCGGGCTCACCCGACCCCGGCAGCCGCCCACCCTGAGGGGCCGCCTGCCCGCCCGCGGGCCGATGGGCCGAGCACGGCGCTGCGGCGCCTCTCACCTCTGCGAGGAGCCGGGGGCAGCCGGGCCGGGGCCAGGACCGGGAGCAGGAGCGGGCCGGCCAAAGCGCGGATTGCTGCGCTGCTCCCGGCGCCCCTCATGGCGCCCCAGCCCACCACTTCCGCCCGCTCCTGCCACTTCCGGACGGCCGCGCGGGGCATGCTGGATACCGTAGTCCGCGGCCACACGTAGACGGCGGCGTAGCGCCCCCGTGTGGATGGGAGGAGCGCAGCGCTCCCGCCGCCATGTGCCCCTCAGCCCGCGGCGCACCGCCGGAGCTGCTCTGCTTTGTGGTGCGCAGGGAAACGACCGTATAGATCAGCTAGTTCCAAACCCCTGACATGATCAGAGACACCTTCCACTAGACCAGGTTGCTCCAAGCCCCATCCAACCTGGCCTTGAACACTTCCGGGGGTGGGGCATCCGTGGCTTCTCTGGGCAACCTGTGCCTCACCACACTCACAGTAAAGAATTTCTTCCTTATATCTAATCCAAATCTCTCACTTTCAGTGGCTTGTGTGAACATAAAGCTGCAGCTTGTTTTTTTTTTAAGAAATATATGCAAGTCTAATTTTCATGACGAATTAATTTATTGGTTCACCAGGAAAGTAACTGGGCAGTAAAGGGATATGATGTTTGCATCTAATAACTCAGAGATTAGGTATACCTTCTCTGGGCAACCTGTGCCAATGTCTCACCTCCCTCACGGTAAAGAATTTCTTCTTCATATCTAATCTAAACATGTCCTCTTTCAGTTTAAACCATTGCCCCATGTCCTGTCACTATTGGCTCGTTTAAAAAGTCTCTCTTTCATAAGCCCCCCAAGGTGCTGGAAGGCCGCAGTGGAGTTTCCCATGAAGCCTCCTCCAGGCTGAACGCGCCCAGGTCTCAGCCTGTCTTTGTAGGAGAGGTGCTCCAGCCCTTTGATCATCTCTGTGGCCTCCTCTGGACTTGTTCCAACAGGTCCACATCCTTCTTGTGTTTAGGTCCCCAGCGCTGGACACAGCACCCCGGGTGAAGTCTGACAAGGGCAGATCACAGAGGCAGAATCCCTTCCGTCGCCCTACTTCCCACTCTGCTTTTGCCGTAGCTCAGGACACATTTGGGTCTCTGGACTGTGAGCACACGTTGCCAGGTTGTGTTCAGCTTTTCGTACCTGAGAGCCCCCAAGTCTTTTTCCTCAGAGCCGCTCTCTGTAAGTTCCTCTCCCAGTCTGTGCTCATATATGGGATTGCCCCCACCAGATGCAGCCCCTTGCACTTGTTGAACTTCATGAGGTTCTCATGGGCCCAGGAGTCAGCAGTTCCTGTGTTGCCGAGATACAGGCATTAGAAACAAACCCAACAACAGCAACAAAGAGCTGTCACTAAGGGAGGAGAGCCGCAGATCCGCGCCCTCTCTGCAGGGATGTTTTTGTTCAACACTTACAGTGTCGCATGCAGGATCAGGACGGTAAATGCTCCCTGAGCAGCACACAGCCTTTTCCACCCACAAAAGCTTCCCTTGCGGGGCAGAGAGGCTGCGTACCCCAGGGTGCTGATTTTCTACTTCAGACAAACAGCGAGATGGCAAACAGGGTGTTTGGAAGCTGTGATTTCCAGCAGCTGAACTTCCAGCAATACAGAGAGCTGCTCTGGGGATCAGGACTGCTATCCCAGTTTGCCATAGGAGGGCAGCAGCCTACAGCCGGACGGGCTGGCGATGGAACTGTCAGTTCTTGACAGCTCACCCTTCTGCTCTGTTGTATTCTCATTTGTACACATTCAGTGGAGGACACCTATCCCTATGCTCTCAGCTGGCTATTCCACGGCTTTTGCACACACACGAGTCACATATCTCTATATTGTCAGTCCATTTGGCTGGGTGAGGGTCTGCCACGGGGAATTACTTCATGCTACCATACTCTGCAAGAATGCTGAGGGTAGAAGGCTCTCCTCTGAAACAGACAAAAGTAGGGAATAGGGGTGGATGTGGATCCCCAAGGAAAAAGTGTTGAAACCAATGAGATGACTGGAAAGAGGGCAAATAACAAGACACATCCTCCGCCTGGTGTTGGGACCATCCATCTATCATCCCTGCCCCAGCATCCACCAGTGCACCTCCCTCCCAGCTCTGTTCTTCTTCACCTCATGGGGAAAGAAGGGAGTATTGCTGGGAAGCAGAACTGGCTCTGATCCCTCTCTTACCACACTGGTGAGACTAAGCCAAAGTGGAAGATACAGCTTGGGAGGCAAGGGTGAGATCCCACAGCCTGGAGTGGGACAGAGGACTGCTCGTGTCTAGAAGATAGTTGCTACTAATCATAGTTTTGTCCTCTAATTGTTTCAGCGCTGGTTGGGATTGTATATATTTAGGAACATGAGACCTCCACTGTGTCCCTTTTACCATTGCTACTCAGGTCAATGTGTTGTGCTCTGACTCTTCTGAGTTACAAAGCCAGGCTATGGCACTGCTGGCCACTCAGTGGCTCTTGTGCTTCAGCATCATACTAGCAAACATCTCTCAGGATTTCACTCTCATTTGCCAAAGGTACCTTGCAGGCAGGAGATTGTTACCCAGCAGCTCTCCAGAGTTGCTTAAGCTCTTTTATGGGAAACCCAGAGAAAAGGGCTGGTGCTTTCTACCCAGGTTTGAACTGACTGGAGCTTAGGAGCTTAACTGTGCTTCACAAATATATGGAGACAAAGAGCGGGGAGCAGGCAAATAATTCCAGTGCAGATCAACAGCAACAGTACAATAGATTCTGTATTCCTGATACAAAAGAATTCAATGAGCCATGTGTTCTGGAAAGCTTTCTTCCTCCTGAGGTACCTATCACAGTTTATTTTCCAGCTAGATAAGCACATTTGCAGCAAATTAGATTACCTTTCAAATAAACATACAGGGTGGGGCACAGGAGCCTGGGGTAAGATAGGTCAGTGCTCTGCATGATTAATTTACTTACATCAGGCTCAGATAAATCTTAGCAAATTAAATTTAGATGGAGTATTTGTTGTGGACAGACAGACTTTGAAGCTATGGTTGACATGATGTTGATTTTCATCCTTGTCAGTGTCTTGAATAACACTGAGACCCCAGTGGGAAGGAATTATAGGAGAGTGATCACAGATGTATTTGATTAAGTCTTGTCTAAGTCAGTGAGGTAGCTGCAGTTGATGGAACCGTGCTGACTTGTATCAGCAGAAGCTACTGCTTGTTCTTTGTAATCTTGTAGTATTGAGAAGTCCAAACCTTGTGTCAGCATCTCACCGTTGTGAAATCTCAGTAGGTAGATTCTGTATGCAGACAAAGGCAGTACAATTCTAGTGTGGAAAATAGTTACAGAAAAGAGACTTTGGTGCTTGTTGCCTGGTGCTCCTCTTGCCCATCTTTCTGAATTACCCTCTCTCTGCCCTTCACAGAACTGCCATCTACTACTTGTGTGATGCTTCAGTGGTCTGGTCAGGTGCACCCCTCAGTCACGAGCCTACCCACATATTACATCTTTCCCTAGATGTCCTGATGTTTCATGGGCTAACTAAGCTATAGATAACTGACCCTGACATTCCCAGTCTAGGTCACTCCAGAAATCCAGATGGATTCTGCTGCCTTGTAATCTGATGATGATGATAGGGTATGCTGTGCAGCAGTGTCCAACAAAGCCTTCTACTTCTGTGGATCACATTCCAGGCCATCAAATCAGCCTTCTTGGATAGCTGCTTTGTAGCAATGGTTTTCCTTGTAGTCCATGTACGTGAGCTTCTAGATTTGAGGTGAGCACATTGTTCCACTTCTTCCTGGTTGTGCAGGAGGATTCCAATCCTCCTGGTTGTGCAGAAGGAACCACAGGTATGCCCTGAATCCCCTTTTCTCTCTGGCAGGACAGATCTGACTCTGTGGGGCATCTCTGGCAGCCGAGATGTAGACGTTTGTTCAGGGCAAGGAGGGGAAGTTCTCTCTGAACCCTGGGAGCCATTGGAACAGTCACTTTGCAGTTAGTGGTTCAGGGAGCCATTGGAACAGTCATTCCCCAGTTAGTGGTTCGGGATCTCTCCAGTGCATCAGCCCCATGGTGTTGGCATGCAACACTGGTGAGTTATGTGCACCTTCTGCACAAGGACTGGGTGCAGTCCCCACCACCTCTGCTTCCCTCAAGTGTTGGCTGCCTTTTACAGTGGTGGTTCACTTGCCCAGGCATCGTACCAACACATCCTTGAGGGGGTAACTGGCTTTCATTGTCAACAGGAGCCATGTCCAAAGGCTTCCCTTTGTCAGTCCTGGTGTCTCTAGTTAGGGATCCCAGCTGCCTGCCTTGTTGATTGACTCTTGACAGCAGACTCCAGTATCCTGATATTGGAGCAACCAGACAGCAATCCGCTCACCTGGCTTGTGGCTGTAATTTTTCCACAGATCTTGCAGCTCCTTTAAAACTTGGGGTTTATGGCCCGAGCTATTGCCCCCTCCTGAATGAGTTTGTCACTCCCTCATCCTGCCTCCTCTGATAGTCCTGGGCTGAAGCTCAGTAGGCACAGGCCAAGCCCAAAAACATTGCCAGAATTCGTTGGGTCTCATTGGGTTAGGCAAGGCACTTTCCTTGAAGTGGTGTGCCAGTTCAACAGGTTTATGTGCCTGTTCAAGTGTAAAATCTTAGGCTATCAAAGGTGATAACTGCTCTAAGCACCTTCCCAAATCCTCCCAAAAACCCTGCCCGCACTGACTGGCCATGTTAGTGCACATTTCTTTGTCATCTCACAGACAAGTTTTCTCTTGTGCCACGACCAAGCCAGGTTCCGCACACCCAACAGCAATCCAGTGATGCTAGAGAGTATGACCAAACAGCGTGCATGATGACATACAGGGTACTTGGGAGCCCATACAGAAGAGGTGGACACATCCATCCCAGAGGAGCAGAGGGATCCATAATGCTTCTCGCAAGGGAGATCACACAGCGCAAGAAGGGCATCAATGCCAGGGCCGCACACCAGCCCTGCCACATGGCCATTGCCTGTATCAAAAGGTGTCTAGGAACAATGGAGTAAAGCAATAAGCACCACGGCAAACAGCAGAAGCAGCCTTGGACTGTAATGCACAGTGAAGAACACAAGCTGCACGAGCAGCACAGGACCTGCCAGTTAACAACTCTGACTGCTGATGGAATGCTCAAATCAAACCCGTCATCTCGGGCCCCATGTTGCACTTGGAACAGACTGCTGTGGGTTGACCCTGGGTAACAGACACCTACCCAGTTGCTTGCTCACTCCCCTCCCTTGTGGGATGGGGAGAAAACAGAAATAAGGTAAGGAGATCTGTGATTTGAGCTAGTGATAGTTTAATGGGGAGAGCAAAAGCTGCATGCACAGGCAAAGCAGGGGGAAAAAAAAGGATTTATTACTACTTCCCACTGGCAGGCAAATGTTTTGCTACAGCAAGGATGACCTAAGCTTTATTTGAGAAGACAAATGTCATAACCACAAACATAGCATCACATAATCTCAGAACCAAAGACTGGCTTGGGTTGGGAGGGACCTTAAAGATCATTTAGTTCCAACCCCCTGCCATGGGCACAGACACCTTCCACTAGATCAGGTTGCTCAGAGCCCCATTCAGCTTGGCCTTAAACACTTCCAGGGATGAGGCAACCTGTTCCAGTGCCTTACCACCCTCAGAGTGAAGAATTTCTTAACACACCCTGTTCTTCCTACTTCCTCTGAGCTTTTACTTCTAAGCATGATGTCATATGCTATAGAATATCCCTGTTGTCAGCTAGAATCAACTGTCCTGGCTGGGGCCGCTTTCAACCCTTTGCCAACCCCCAGCCAGCTTGCTGGATGAGGTGGGCAGAGGAGGAAAGAGAGAAAACCACAGATGCTATGTAAGTTCTGTGCAGCAATAGCCAAAACATTGTGTTACCAACACCATTTCTGCCACAGCTTCAAAGCATAACTCCACATGGGCTGTTGGGAGAAAAGGTAACTGCATCCCAGCCAGGCCCAGTACACTTGTCTAGCAAAGATCCTGAAGGTCACGGATATACTGGAGAAGCTGGCACAACTTCATAAACAAGTTCATAAAAGTCACTGTGATCTTATTTACAAGTTATGGAAATGGCTGACATCTCAGGGAGACAGCTTTTCATGTCTACTGAAGTTGCTCGGAAATTCTGATGGAGTCCAAAATAGTTTGCCTTAGATTACACAGTTGTAGTGTTTTGAGACCACGTAGACATTGTGCATCGTCACGTAGGCATGAGCAGCACCCGCTCAACCCCAGCACTGTATCATGGGA
This sequence comes from Vireo altiloquus, assembly GCA_013396875.1. Taxonomy (NCBI): domain Eukaryota; kingdom Metazoa; phylum Chordata; class Aves; order Passeriformes; family Vireonidae; genus Vireo; species Vireo altiloquus. The sequence continues at coordinate 1,094,426 of VZRF01001782.1, read as the reverse complement.
GCAGCTTGCAGACCATTGTTTTCACAGATCTTCTTGCTTGAATAGGTTATACAAGAACTAAGGACTTTTCACAAAGCGGTCAAGTGTTTATGAGCCAGGAAACAGAGGAAACATATTTCTTTGCAAGTTAATGTAAATCCAGCTGGGATCTTAAAAAATTTAACAGATGAGCTTCAGAACGGTACACTGCTTGCTTCGAGACAAGTGGAGACATGGCAATCTCCACTAACAGCTCCCTCACACGCAGAGGGTAGAGTCATCCTGGCTTGGCAGGGTTGTGTCGAGGGAGACATGTCACTGTAGCAGCTGCTCATTTCTAGATGCTCATTTCATCCATCTGCCCTGCAATCCATCGTGCCGTTAACTACATTTGCCTGTAAGGACATTTGTCTTCTCAGCAATTCTGTAATGGTTAGACATGCCACAGCCAACTGCTAAATGCCACAGACCATCAGAAATGACTGCAGAGTCACATGGGCTGTTGCATAATGGAGTTAGATGAGGTCACTTTTCTCCCCTGTTCCAGGTACTGCAGTTTACACTGAGGAGCTCTGTCATCTCACACAAAACTTAATTAAACAGGAAGAGTCTAAACTGCCAGAGTGGGAGAGCCCACGCCTGACCTTCAGTCCCCAGGAGCCACTCTTGCTCAGTAGATAGCTGAATGATGAGGTTTCTGAGTTTATAATACAAACACACACACATTTAGGTAAATTCGGTTCCCATTAGCATGGCTATAAATTGAGTGGGTTTACTGCATAACTCTCAGACTCATTTGGCAGCAGCCTCCAAAGTGCTTTATGCTAGTTGAAATTCTGTTGAAACAAATCTCTGCTGATGTCATTCAAGTTCTGATCGTTTTCCTCAACAAGAAATTTATCCCCTCTGTTGGTACCATGCATGAATTAAAGTTCTTTTGTTCCAGGCCACAAGCTCACAAACCAGGTGAACAATGGCTTTCTGCATTGGTGACTTCTGGCTTGGTTTGCTACAGGGATTATAAATGGGGATGAATAAACAAATGCTACAGATTTGGGTTTTATTCTACTAAAGAAGCAGAAGTTCCTCACTCCAATGTTATGCTGATTCCTCAGCAATCAATCGAATTTAAGGCTATAATGCTCCTTTTCAATAGTTTTACTTTTGAATAGTTACTGACTTTAGGTAACAGATATGCAGAATATAGAATTAATTTCCCTGACACGGTTGTTACACTGTTTCTCACACTAAGGGCAATAGGTTTGTCCCAACAAAGGATAAGATTTATAGGAGCAAGATGTAAGTCGTTTTAGTAACCAGGTTTTGGCTATTTCAGTTTCCCTGTCCAGGCCAAATGGAAGTGTGGGTGTTAGAAATTGAAATGTACAGTCGTCTGCCCTTTCTGGTTTGCAATCTCAACTCCATCTAAAATGAAAAAAAAATTACAAGTTTTGGAGTTGTTTTTGAAGCTATGAAGCGCCTAGTAACTGCTGTCTCAATTTACAGGATACATGAAGAAGTTATTCTAAGAGAGGTGCACAACAAATTCCTATCAACACCACCTATGTATGGCCAAGGACATGAGGAATATATCTGACCATGAAGAAATGGCCTCTCAGCCACCAGTTCAAGGTCAGAGCTGCATCAGAGTTTCAGACTCCCTTAGGATATCTCTTTTCCCTTTCTCAGAAATGAAATGATTCTTAGTATCTACAGGTAATATGCAGAACTGAACTCTCTCCTACCCCAATAAACAAGTCTAATTAAGACTTAGATAAGATGTTCAAGGTGTTCATCAATGGAAATAATGGAGTTGAGGCTGGATGGGGCTTTGAGCAACCTGGTCTAATGAAAGGTTTCCCTGCCTATGGCAGTGGAGTTAGATTAGGTGATCTTCAAAGGTCTCTTTCAACTGATCATTTTGTGATTCAATGATAAACCTCCCAGGTTTGATGTGGCAAGAGAATTACTCCTGAATAAACGTTTGGTAGATCATCACTTCTAGTCTATGAGAGGGAATGTGATGCTCAAGATCGAAAGTGAAAAAGATCGTATAAGGGGATGCCAAGAGAAAACTGATTTGGGGCAGGCTTGAGGTGGAGTTCAGACTCTCTCGCATAAAACCAGAACTTTGGGCGTGGTTCTATAAAATAGATGAGGTCTTTTGTCAGGAGTAGAATGGAAACGCTCTCTGCTTGTACCATTCACAGAGAGAACAACAGGAAACAAGGGCACGACGCTGCTCAGAGGTCTCTAGTTGCTCTGTGGCAAAGATGAAAGTACACAGATGCCTTCTGGGTCCTGTGCAAGAGTTTAGTCACTTCATGGTATAATATCTTATTCCTTACTACAGTTTAATCATTTGGGCTGAAGTATTCCAAGTTGGAAAATCTGTTCATGATTGAATTTGAAAACTTAAGGCAGAATGGTTCATATCTTTCTGAGCAGGCAGCTCTGGTACTCCCACATCTTGAAACAACATAGGACTTTTGGCAGGGGATTTACTTGGGTCAAACCCTTTGCTTTCTCCTTTATCTCTATATTTTATAATGAGGAATTTAGAAGAATCTACAAATTCATTACAGTTCTGCAAGTGGAGGGTTAACCCATGCTTCTGTGAACCATGGAGATACAGACTTAAGCACTGAATGATCACAGGTCTTTAGGAAAATACCATGTGATATTGTTTGGAGCTGACTCATAATACACGCACAGCATGAGCAGGGTAACCTTAAATCCGGTATTATGGTACTTGCACATGCTTGGATTTGCATGTTTAATAGCCTATGCATAATATATATTTATCTGCATCTGTGTCTATATACACTATATATGTGTTTAAGCTTTGATATGGAAAAGCAACCAACCTCTGTTTCAGTAGCAACAGGGAATTACACAGAACAGTGAATTAAAGCTGCAGAAAGGTTTGTCTTGATCTGAGACATTATTTCTGTTCTGATTTCTCTTTCCTTTTCCTTCTTTGCCTTAATCAAAACTATTAACCCAAGATCATACCTCAGAGCTAAAGCAAGACCATGGGGAATTTCTGAAATGTTCAAAAGAAGTGCAAAGAAGCAATTTTGCTTTATTTTAAAATGATTGTACATGTTCTGTGCCAGGTCTGGTCCCTCCCGTAGGCTCAGAAAAATTACTTAAACAATCCTAATTGATGAACACCAATTAACAGGCATAGGTAAACTAGCATTAGTGTGCCAACCCCATGCTTGAGATGAATGGAGATGAATGGAAATGAATGTTCACCCTCTGGAACAGACCCAACCTAGAAATTGTGCTGCTCTGAGAATTGTAATAAAATTGAGTTTCCACATTCTAAAGTAACTCTCAGTACTGATATGTGGACATGGCTAGCAGCAACAATCCTGGTTGTAATAGAATTAAATTAAGGAGTAATAGGATTAAGTTAAGGAATTGAAAATGAAGCTTCCATAATAAATTTCCTGATGATGAGACTCAACCTGACAAGTAAAGCTTATCACCTGACACTGAATCACTTAGGAAATACACCATACAGAAATTAGATAAGAGAAGGGATTAAATCTAATGCCTCTTCTCCATCTCAGAGTTCTAATGATTTCTATCTTCTTTGCAGGCTCGTGTAATTTAGCATGAAGAGAACAATTAAAAAGAACAAAAACTTTTGCAAGTTTACTTTTACAAATCATCCCCCTGGAGGAAAGGTGTACCTCTCCTGTTGTTGACTCTGAACAAAATGATCGTGAGTTGAAAGAGAGGTTGGAGAAAAGCATAGTTGGAATGTTCATGCAATTCACTCACATTTGCAAAGGAAGACTCCTAAACATTTCAGGCTATTCTATAAACCTGCTTTCAACTTAGGCAAATCCTTTTTACTTATTTTAAATGCCTTTGGAATACCTTTAGTTATTTGCATGTTGCTTCCTGGAAAACCAGAAAAGGATGATGTGTATGGATGATTCAGCTGAAAAAAAAAGTCTTTTAAAGACTTTAAAACAGGCTCTTCTCATATTTCTGAGAGATAGTGCTTTGTTACTATTTGCATTACAGAAGTTCCTATAGCTGACAAAATACTTAGGAAAAGGTTAATCTGGATCTAGGATTGTGAGTCTTAAATCAGAATTGTACCCAGCTGGCAGTACATGGGATATTTCCCTCCTGTCTGCCAACTTTTTCCATAGGAGTGCTAAAGAGTTGGCTTCCAGACTTCCTTTTGTCCTCAGAAACACGTGGAGAGCAATATAAAATACAAAACACATCCTCACTTACCAGACTGGCTGCTTTGCCTATGGATAGGTCAGCAGCCTGCATCCCACATAAAGCCTGGGGAACTTACAGGCACCTAAATGATGAGGAAGGATGACTGTGGGCCTTCATGCATAAATAGACCAGGCTAAACCTTTTATTTGTTTTCAGAATGTGCTCAAAGCTGGTACCTGAGAGCGAATTTCAAATTGAAGCAGTTTGTATTTCAGGAGAGTGTGGACTGAGGAGATCAGTAAGGCACAGATAGGATGGTTATGTGGCTTGAACTGAAATCTCAAAACCTGTACCAGTATCTTAACCAGGGATCCTATTTCCCTTTTGAATAAGTGGGATTTTATTCACCGGGGCCAAGAATCACTTTATTCAATGGCAAGTATAGGAGTTGAACCTACTACAGTTTTTATTAGCTTAAAGCCATGATTTTTCGTTTCCTTGAAATTGGATTGGTGATGTGAAGAAGCATAGAGTAAAAACAGCTAGAGCTTCCTTCTTTTCTACTTTTCTCTGTCTTTTGTGAGGAAATGAAGTACCTCTCCTTTTGTAGGCTGTGAAAGTATCTACCTTCTTCCGGAAGCCTTTCCACACTGGGGACACTAAGACAGGCCTATGGATGTTGTTGTTTCTAGGAATGTGTTTGTGAGGCTGGACATGATGGCCACTGCCTTGTCCTTGGGCAGATCAGCCACACAGGTCAGTTCTAACTGGGGAGCAGCAAGGAGGCAGCTTCGGGAGACAGTGAGCAATTCAAAAGGATGTGATGAACTTCCCGCTGCTGTTGTAGAGTCAAACACTTTTTCGTCTGCTCCTGTGTTAGGCACAAATAATAAGTTCGATAGTAGATGTAACATGGGCAAAACTGGTTACAAACTTCCATTTTCCCATGAATCTGTCAGAAGAAAATTCTGAAGTGTTTAGTAGCCGAGGAGTTCCTAGTACCTTCTGGTCTCCGTGAGCAGTAGAGCATTACATCAGCAGAGCCCTGTCTGCTTGACAAACAGACCTAATGTTATTTGAATTTATATCAACCAAAGAGCAATTATGAGTGTTCTGGCTTGGCAGATATGAAGTCCAGGTAGGTAACTGTCTTGAATTGGAGAACTGTAAGCGTTGCATCATAAAACAATTTCCTAAGTCACCGATAGCAACTAAATTTGAACAGCTTCTTTACGCTGCCAAGCAAATCCAGGGAGGTAACATGGCAAGGCAGTGGAGCGAGAGAAAAATCAATTTTCATTTAACTCTGGTGGGAGTTAACTGGAGTGTGAAAATTTGGTGGTCAATTCCTGCTATAGAAGGAAACTGTTCTTGTTGTCCTGAGGGGCGGAATTGTGGAAACAGCTAATTTTTTGTATTCATGGCCTAAGTGAAAAATCACTAAAATTAATTTATTTGGGTTTGATCAAGAGCAAAAAGACAAACAACAACCTAACAGTAAAACCAAACAGCTTTCATATCAATTGGAGCAGTTAAATATTTTTTTTTAACAGTTGAGAAAATACATTTAGGGATGGGCTCAGAAACTTTGTTTCTGTAAAAAAAATTTCCAAGTGTTCCATTAAAAAAAAAAAGGTGGCAACAGGATTTGACACTTTTAGTTGCTGAGAGCATCTGAATTCATAATTTGTGACAAACTGTCTGATCAAAACATTTCATGCCACTCTGCTCAAGAAAGTCTGTAGTGGAGCTACAAGCTGCACAGGGACAGGTTTTTTTATGTCAGAACAGGGACTGCTAAACTGTCCTTCCACCTCACATGACAAAAAGAAAATGCCCAGGAAACTGGAAGCAGCAGTACAAGGGAGACAGGCCTATAAAAGATGAATGAGCGCTGGCAATGCGGTGCTTTCCTCGTGACGTGGGTAGCCATGAAGAACAAGTCTGTCCCAGGGTTGTCAGGTTCTGCCTGTGTGTCTGAAGTGAGCTGATGTGAATGGAGGAGCTCTCCTGGGTGTGGAGGCCTATGGGCTGTGCTGTGCTGCACATTCAGCGTGTGTGGTGCTGCAGGAACCCCTGCCATGAGCCAGGTGACTGCAGTGGAGCAGTCTGCCAGCCTACCAGTTCTCTGTGTGGTTGACAAGGGCTCTTCCTTCCAACGGGCAGCACTTTGTATTTGTCCTTGTTGAATTTCAGGAGGTTCCTGTTGTTGCCTTCCTTCAGCCTGTCTGGGTCCCTCAGAATGGCAATCCTGCTTCAATTTGATTTTGTCCCCAGTGTGGGGAAAAGAGAAGGCGGATGAAGAGGTAGAGATGTTGTTTCTGCTTCTCCCTTTTGTTCCTTGAGCTGCAAGGAGGTTTATTTTGGGAACAAAATCAAGACGCATTTACTAAAAAAGTGTAACTCGGGTGAAAACTGATCAGTAAGCTCCACTTGAGTGAGTAGGTAAGCAACAATAAATCTATGGACAGGTAAAAAAGGATGCAGAATTTAAAAAAGCTTTCACTAAATGTAAACCAAGGTTAGCCTTCTCTTAAAAAATACTTCACTTGCGATACTTTTTTGAAGAAAAAAGTGTCTAAGTGTCATGGACATTTGAACCTAAGTCTGTTTCTTCTGGTCAGAATGAGAGCAAAGCTGTGCAGTGCCCAGGAGTGATGAGATCAATGTTCCTGGCACACCTTCATACAGAATTACATTGAGCTGGTCAACCAAATAAAGGCAGGGAGTTCTGACTTCAAAAGCCATAAGTCTGGCTAATTTTAACAGCCTAATACAAGCATGCAATTGCTCTTCTGTGAAGCTATGCTGGTGCCTCCTAATAATCTCATTCTTGGGATGTCTGAACTTGGGCAGTGGCTGCTCCAAACTGGCTATGAAATGAATGGTGTCTAGAACGAATGGAACTCAGTTACACTTGATGAGATAAATTATGGCATAAGAGTTTTCAGCTCCTAAAATGGGAAAGACTGGCACTTTGCTGTAGGGAACATGTAGGGAACATGCATCTTTTTTTCTAATGCCATCACTCTGTGACAAATGAGTGCCAACTTGGGAAGAATCAGTAATATCCATTCACAAAGAGTTCCAATCCAGGTGTTAGTGCATATGAGAGGAGAAAATGCCACATTCCTTGAAGAGAAGATCTGCTTCTTTCTATTGGAAGATAGCGTTACCAAACAAGAGCTCTTCCCTATTCCTTTGAGCCTGGTTTTCTCAGACCTATTTTTATTGAGATAAATAACCAAATGAAAATTCTTAGAATTCAAAAGGGACAGGTAGGCTCAGGTACTTGGAATATTTGGCTGCCTAGAACATTTGGATTTTACTTCTGAATAGATCTGGCAAACCATACCTTTTTACATGGAATAATCTGCTCAGAAGGCCTGAGCACAGGACCAGTGTGTCTGGCTCTGCATTGCCAGCACTGGATATGCATCAGAAAGGATAGCCAGGCTATCCTCACATCCCAGCACAACAGCCTGGCTTCTGCTGCATGGTTGTGCTCCCTGCATCCCAGTGCTCCCTCCTGGATTAGCTTCTTTGGAGTTACTGGATGCTGTGATTTATAAGCATTTTCAGCCTTCAGTAAATTTTAACTGGGGGCTCATCTGGTCCATACTTGTAGGACTACAAACAAGAAATTTATACCATTTTCATGGTGTGCTCTCGGAATAAAGGTGAATATTGAGTCTGGAGGCTGCCTCTTCCTCCATTGAACCTGTGGAAACAATGTGGCAACATACATACTTTCTGCTTATTGAATATAGGTGCAGCTTGTGACCATCAGTACGGCTGGGTAACGCATAGTGAAGCACAGCTTAGGTGTGTGCACTGGTTGCATCAAGGGCTTTCAAGGAGCAACTCTTTAGATCAGCTGATTTCCTCATTAGCTCACCCAGCAGTTTTCAGCAGGAGCAGGTCAGCAGCCTTTGTAACCACTGACAGGAAAGTGTCTTCCTCCTTACAGGGAAAAATGTAAGATAATGTGTTATCATTCAATGTAAAAGCTAGATATTTTTTCCTCTCCACATTAAGAAGCTGTAATTGTGACTTAAGTCAGCCTTAGGAATGCTGTTTAAATGCAAATAAAGAAGAGAAGAACATATTCCATGCAACTCGTAATTGCAGATTTTGCTAATACAGTTTATGTGGGAAATTTCAATGCAAAAGTAACTATGGTTCATCTACCATCCATAACTTTTAATTGTGGTTGTAACTATTCCCTTGTTAATGTGTATATTTGCTCATAAACAGGAAGCATCTATGCTAAAGACCACTAAATTGATGAGCTGATATACACATACAAGAGATTCAGATAATAGTTGCTGCATTATTGAAACACCTATACATATACAGAGATAGACATAATGGCAGATAGTGCATTTATTTGTTATTGGTTATTTGTGAATAACCAATATATTACTATTCAAATTATTCCTTGACTCTTGGTAAAATTTATAGATGTGAAACAAATTTGCTTCACTAGATGGTAGCTATTGCATAGTTCAGTTTGAAATTGGGGTGGGGGAAGAGGGGGTGGGAAAAAAAAGGATTAAAAAGAAGTCCAACAACAACAATCAGAATCATTATGGTTGGAAAAGACCTCTAAGATAATTGAGTCCAACCATTAACCCAGCACTTCTGTGTTTACTACCACTAAACCATGTCCCCAAGTGCCACATCCAAATGCCTTTTGAACATTTCCAGGGGTGATACCACCACTTTCCCTGAGCAGCGTGTTCCATTGTCTGACCATTCTTTCAATAAAGAAATTTTTCCTGATATCCAATCCAAACCTTTTTCCCTGGTGCAGCTTTTTTTTTATTTTGGAGAGGGCAGCACATCCCTCTAGCCAGGCCTGTGGGGCTGAAGCCTACCCAGGGCACAAGAAAGCTGAAGTTCTTGAAGCAGATATTTTATGGTCGTGCTATACTGACAGAAAGAACCCAGGGTTCCTCCCCTTCCACAGAATCCACCCCCACTGCCTGCTGGTCCTTCTCTACACAGCCATACCCTGCCTGGCCTCTGGCAACTCCCCCTCCTCTATGCTCCCTCCCTCCTTCCCACACCAGTGCATGAATAGCCCACTTGGCAGGGCTCCAAGCTCATCCTTCAAGGGGCAGGATTTTGGGTTTGTGATCTTTTAAAATTTTTTTAGAAGTTCTTATGTTCTCTCTTTCTATGTTTTTAAGAATAATGTTTTTATCACAGAACCATAAATTTTCCATATAAGTTTGTAGATTAAAGGTAATAGTTACATATTGTATTGTATAGTGTAGTCTGTTCTCTTGACTATTGTATTGCAGTAGCTATTAGCACACTTACATTCATCCTTTTTTTACAATCCATAACACCAGTCACAAGAGCAAGTAGTTGTAAGATTTACTGCCTATGAGCACATCTTAATCTAAAATACCCTTGTGATTTGTTGCAGAGACATTTTAAACCCTAATGTATTAATGTCTACAGTAATGCTGTTTTAATGCTAATGGCCCTATTATTCAATTAAGAAAAATATATGTTTTCTCATTCTGCCCTTATGCTCAAGGTCTTACATTTATTTCTGTTCTGCTGAAGATTTGCACGTGTGATGTATTCCCAGTAGTGGGAAAAGAACCAGTCTTGTCGGAGAAGAGATAGTGATGATGGTTTTTAGCATAGGTGAAGGGTTAATGAGGATGTAGGAGGTCTGTGTTCAGGTCAGCCAAAGGGACTCCAAAATCATACCTCACAAGGTAGACATTTTAGAATCTCTCACCCAATGCAGTAACACAAGGCTGCTATATAAAATGTAAGTGATATACTGATAGTTCTCTCTTTCCTCCTGTGTTTTAAGCACTTACACCTGTACTTTGTGAGTAGGCTTTTGGCCTGTTAGGTACTCTGTGAAAGCATGTGCTGATCTGATCAGGCCTCTCAGGGGTCTATGTGCTTCTTTGCTTAATTTTTGTGTCTGGCTTGAGTAGAAACAGGTGACAATATACTGAGAGGGGGAATATGCAGAATTCTGTGCAGCTGAGGAATTTCACAATCCAAACAGACCAGACGAGCTGCATATCTCCAATACAGCCATAACAAGGGCTTCCCTGTGGGAAACGGTAAGATACTTGTGGGGAAGTCATCACTAAGGCTGGTTGTAAACTGTTTCTCACTTTAGCTTTATAGTGGGGGTAGTCATTGTGCAATATTGCTCACTACAAGAACATTGGCATTTGCATTTATGGAATTCAACTGGAATGTCTCTTCACTTGGAAGACATCTGAATACCTCTACTCAATGCTCAGGAACATAACTCTGAAGGGTGAACCAGGGAGCAAGAGCAGGTTTACTTTCCAACAATTGATGGAAAAAGGTATGTCGTGGTCTTCTCTGAACACTTTGAGAGTTGTCAAGAGCAACCCTGGGAAGGAAAAACATCCCTACTGTTGCACAGTGCTTCAGATGCTTGTTAAAGACTATGTGTTACACAAAGGTTATTCTTTAGGGTGGCTCTGGTGACAGGGAGCTCCCAAATCCAGCTGCTGAGGGTTGCCTGGTAGCACAGCATGCAGTCAGAGGACATGAAGGTTGTACCAGACCTTTGCTGGGTACCTTCTAAATTAGATGAATGTGTTGCCTCCTATGTGCTCCCTTTCTAAGATAAAATCCAAAGTGATTACTCTTCTATGAAATTATCAAGAAACTGCATGAGAACATCTCTTTGAACATGGCTAGATGGCCACAGTCAAAAGAAAGCCCAGATGCCATCGTGCAGGTGGTGTCATTGCATTGCCTGCAGCCTGTATGGTCTTTCCCTAAGCAGAACACCTAAAGATGAGCAGAATTGTCCTGACTCTGGCACCATGCCAGAGCCCATGAAGCATGAGTAGCCCTGCCAGCGTAGCCAGGTTGTCTGCACATCACAGAGGTTCTTACACCACTGTTTGCCTGAGGTGAAAGCTAAAATAATTCCCAGTTTTGGGGTAAGGGCACCTTTTCCATTCTGCAGCATGTGCAATGAAAGAAAGATCTTGTTGCTCCCATTAAAGGTTTTTGCTGACTCAAGCAGTCCTTTGCACCTACAAAGGTTAAAAGAGTAGTACTGGCTGCCAGGTCTAATAGCAAGGGCAAAATGAAATGTTTTACAGAATTACAGGATAAATCAGTGCAGATATCTAATTTTCACTGAGAATGAGAGCTGTAGGAGTTTACAGCTTCACCTGTGAAAATTCTCTCCTTAAATGTTAGCTGAATGTATTTTTCAGGCATTCACACTGTTTTAACTGAAATGCAAAATCGTTATTTGGACAACAGTTTATACAATAATTAAATTTGCTATTATTCATTTTAGTGCAGGTATGGATAGAGAAACCCTAACCCACATCCTTGCTGACTCAACTGATCTGCCTGCCTATATTGACACATTCTAAATTGGTAAAGCAGTTCCTGAAGTTTAATTCTGTTAATTTCCATGGAAAATTCATATGCTATAGAAGAATGCATTGCAATCTAATTTAGCTTTTGTGTCACAAAATTGTTTTTACTAGTGGATGCTTTGCAAGTCAATAAAACCCAACCAACTTGACTTCCCAATCCTCTGCTGAATATGCTGTCAGTTAGGAATAAGACCAAATTGATTTTACTTGCAAATTGGACAGATTTGATGTGGAGTCATTGATCAAGTACAGAGACTCCAAGAATTGGGCTTTTTAAAGAGAGGAATTATATTTCAAATTTAATAATGCCTTTTAAACATGCAGTCATCACTGCACTGTAAATAAACAAGCAACTATAACTACTTGGGTATTTCTCCCCTGAATTCTTGGTAAATAAAAGAGGGAAGAAGTAATTTTAAGAAATGCCCAGCACATATTCTGTGTTACACTCTAGGCAGCATGCAACATAGATGCTTATTTTCTGCTTCTTAATTTCTAAAGCATTTTTGCTCAAATAGGACCATGTCTTTGCTGCAAGCACATTATCTAGAAATCTGGCTTCCAGGTTACTGCTGGGTGCAAGCTTCTGTTTTGTTCTATAAGCTAGCTTAAGAGGCTGAGCTGAGTGAAAAACAACAGCACTTATCTGAACTGTGGACTCCAGGGGACACTTAACATCAAGGCTTTTGTTGCTGGCAGCACAAAAGGAGCTGCTTTAATGAGCTTTAAAGTCACATTAAAATGCCATAAAAATCAAAGTTCTCACAGAGTGTACTTAGTGAGATCTGCTCCCTGGATAGACCCATGATTAAGAAATTCCAAAATGGGTTTCAGGTAAAAAATATTTTATAGTAAAGTTCCTTTACTAATTAATTCCATTTTCCAACAACTTGTCCCTGGCACTATAATAATGCTGAGCAAGAAGTTAATAGGGAATGATTTATCAGTGGACTTTACTGGTTTTAGGTCTGGTTGTTAACCCTTTTCTCTCAGAATTCATTCAGTATGTAAAATCCATAGATGAGTAAATCCAGAGTGATATTTGGTCTCTAATTAGTTGGCAAAGAGCTCATTTTGCCTCCTGGGTGCCACTGATGGATGAGTTTAAACAGATGTGTGTGGCATGTGGTTGGCTTATTCTTTCATTGGATGCATTTAATAGGATAATTGTGTTCCTGTATAAAAAACTGCATTTAATTTAAAGGTTATGGCAGAGTCCTCTGATCTTAGCTACAGCGGGAAACATCCATGTCAGTGGGGATGTGTCATCTGTGATCAAAATTGACTGTTGAAGTGCTACAAATGAATAGCCCCTGATTTCACATTTTCTTTTACTTTCTCTTCAGATGGGCTGAGGCTTTGTGGTCAGGCTTAAAATCAGCTTTTTGGGATGTGCATCTCTAGTCTGGTTAAAGGTAAGAGGCCAATGAAAGACAGAGTCCCCCAGAGAGGGACTCTTGCTCTTCCTGCCTCTTGCACAGGAGGAAGAAATGGAAGATGCTCACAGTGGGAGCTGACCTTGCACACACGCCTTGTGGGCACCAAGGTGTGCTGGGGAAACTGCAGGAAAGGCTTTATTTTAGAAGCTGTACTTTGAGACTCCCAGGCTGCTCAATGTTACTGCAGTGAGCGGTGTGCGGGCAGAAATGCCTCCCGGGAGAATACGCATCTTGTGGCTGCTATTTTTGGAACAGTCAAAAACCATTGAAAAAGAAGCTCCTCCCAGCTGCTCTCTGAGCTGTTGTTTTGCATCCCTCTGTGCACTGAGAAACCGGCTGAGGAAAGGCTTGCAGACACCTCCAGGGTGGAAGAAATGAACATTTTTGGCTTTTTAAATAATAAAGTAGAAAAGATAAGTCAACTCTTCAATTCTTTTTTAAGAGGCCAGGGCGTGTTTCCTGTCTAAACAATTTTGCTGATGCCAGGTTGATGATATTGCACGTGGAGTAGAGGCACTTGTTTTCCCTTGAGCTCTTCATAGCCTCCCTGCCTCCGTTTCTCCCCATTTCTCTCACACACACACTACTTGTCCATACTCAGAGAAAATCAGTTACTAATACCTGACTTTTTGGCTTGCCAATTTATTAAAAATAAGAGTCATCCCAGTGCCAAAGCCCAGGACAACATGTAAACCTCAAATTTTATTTTGGGAGTCTTGGATCATGTGTGGTTTACTTGAGCTTCCTCCTGTAGAGCAGACTCAGAATGACAGCCCCAGAAACTTGTATCACATAGCACGTGAACTGAATCGGTTCTCTCTTGTCCAGGGTCTGTGGTTATCCATGCTTTCAGGTAGCTGCTGGGAGAGCAAAGCAATGGCAAGTGAGAAGGAAGGTCCAAGTGCAAAGATTGGGGCTGCAGAGCCATGCCATGCACCATGTCTGCTTCCCCAGTTCTCTTGCAGATAACATCACATAGCTGTCATTTCTCCTGCTCCTGGTTCCCCATAATCACTGTAGCAGCCACAGTGTACCTGGTGTCATGAATGCTGGTGGCCAGCCTGTGCTTCAGCGTACTTCACAGTCTGCTGATTTCAGCATAGCCCAGTGCGTGCCAGACCTTTCAGTTCACTGTGTTGAACCTCATGAAGATCCCATGGGCCCGGGTCTTGAGCTTGTCCACGTCCCTCTGGATGACATCTCATTCCTCAGGCACGTCAGCCTCACTACTCAGCTTGGTGTTGTCTTCAGACTTGCTAAGGGTGTGCTTGATCCCACTGCCTGTGTCAGTGATGAAGACATTGAAGACTGCTCCTAGCACAGACCCTTGAGGGACAGCAAGGGTCCATCAAATCCATGTCACTCCAATTTAGAAAGAATGATTCAAAGGCTTTACAGAAGTCCAGAGACATGATGTCTGCAGCTCTTTCACTATCCATAGATGTAGTCTCTCTGTCAGTCTACATATGCAGACTCATATAAAATAGGGTTCTCAAGAATGCAGCTCAGTGCTACTGAGTATAGTAGAAATAGTCTATCCATCTGTCGTTATCTAAATATCTTAAAAACTCATTAACTAATTGAGTTGCCTCTATGTTTGTCAGGGATGAATTAAACTCATTGCCCTGAGATGAGTTTTCCTCCTGTTTATGTGGCTGTAAACATTCAGCTCAACATGACATCAGCTCTCGTTCCTCAACAACTGCAGTAAGATTTATGACAATGTTTCCAGCAGCATGTTTCTTCTGCTGTTAAAAAGGAGACAGAGAAGATGAGCACATCAAAGGTATGCCCTCATCTAGCACAAGGCAACAAACTTTACATAAAGCAGCACATCATTTTTGTCTTCCGTTTGCTGCTGATGTGTTCTTTAATGTGGCAGCAGCTGTGACAGGAGCAGTGAATGTTCCTGACCCATAACCTCCAGTCAGTGCTGGTAAATGCTGCAGAAATGCTGTGGGATGATGGACGTGCAGTCTCTTTAGGCAAAACATTATGCTCTAAAAAATCTTACTTACAGGGTTTAATTTGGCTGCATAGATGAGGGACTTCCACACAATTGGCCTACTGCCACGTTTCCTTCCTCTCACTTGTGTGAAGGAGCTTCATTTACTTCGACAATGGCACCTGCTTTGCCAGTGTATCTCCCTCATGCTTTTCCTTGTGCTGCCCTACAATGGCTTGCTGATGCTCTCCTTTATCTTATCCCTGCACCAGATAGCTGCAAGTTAAGTGACTTCACTCATGGGTCTTTTTGGCTGTACATGAAATGTAAACCCCCTGTTCCAGATAGGATATGAGATCACTGCAGTAGAGAATCAATTTATCCCAAGCTGTGACTGCATATAAGGAGAAAGTATGTAGATTTGTCGTTACAGGAGTCAGAAAATAAGGTTGAAGAGAGTTCAATGCAAACTCAACTCTATCAGTGGAGTTCATAACTAAGTGAAGTCAAAGCAAATAGTGAGGCAGCCAACCTTATGGCTTGAAGACCATCAAGACAAGAATATGGCAAACAGGGGGCAGGAAGGAGGTGTCTGAAGAAAAGAAACAGAGATCAGAGGGGACATTCAGAGACAGGCTTCACACCTTGCTGAAATGCGATCAGTGTAATTACTCAAAGGTGAAGAGTGCTAATCACGATGACTTAGTGGGGTTAAGACATGATCAGAATTTGTTTCTCCCTATCTTTAAGAAAGCACAAAACCTCCTCAGCACAAAACTGAAGCTATTGTAGGTGTGAGGGAAGAATGCAATCTTTTCAGTTGAAACTACTGCTTCCACTAGCTAGGTCTTCTGTTGAGCTCCTGATATGTCTTCATATTCAAGGAATATTTTGAGGGACTCTCTTAACACCCCACACAGGGCTTTGTGTATTTGGAATTGTGGAGTTTCCCATTGACTGCCAGGGATCAAAGGGATCCAAATATATTTATTTTGCACCTTTTTTACTTCTTTTACTTATTAATAATGTTCTTTAAATCAAATTCATCAGTTATTTCCACACACATGTTGAAAAAAGTCCATATTTAAATGCTTTGTCAACAAGCAACTTTCAGTTTACTGATTTGGAAGTGATGAAAAAGAGATGCATCAATTTTTAATATTAGGCATGTTATGACAATTTTTCTTTCTTCTATGAACCCTGTGGCAGCTTTTCAGACAAGCATCAATCAATTGATGTTTTCCAACTTCAAAGGCAGTGTTTGGCCTATGACATCATGGACTTGTTTGCCAAGCAAGATATCCATAAGAGACAAGGTAGCATTTAGATGGTCTGACTTCCCTGGTAAATATACTTGTTTAATAAACAATTGAAGTAAGTAATGCTTGGAGCTTCCTAAAAGCCAAAACTATAAATTACTAGTAACCTTTGGCAAAGCTTAATTTATGCATTCCCATTCACGCAACAGTCATGTCTGACTGGATCTGTTTACAAGTGATCTCAGACTAATTTCTTCTTCAATTCCACTGATGCATGCAGAAATAATCTCTATTTTTGTTAGTGAGTGTAGAAGGTGAATCAGCTCCTTATTATTCTCAATCTTCCCTCCCACCCTTGGGTTAATTATGCCCTAGAGGGTGATGAAGGTAGGGACTGGGACTGAACAGAGGCATTTCATTCCCAGCTTCAGGTAGGTATATACAGATATATTCCTTAAAATGGAAATTTATACCACTTTTTCCTCCTGAAGTGTCTACAAAAAAACCCCCACAAACAAACAACCACAAAAAAACAAACCACCAAACCCCAAAAAAACAAACCTAGAACTTTAGGTGAGGTAGAGAACTAATCTCCCATAATACTTACTTCCATTTTGTATTTTCTGAGGACAAACAATAGTCAGAACATTTTAGACAGGAAAAATTACTGGAATTTTCAGACCTCTGCCAAGACAAGCAGTTGAAAATCTTGGTCTCTACCTCCACAGTACCCCAAGATAAGGGAGATCCAAATGACAGCAAAAGCAAAACATATAAGAACCTTCCATGTAGGTCACATCGGACTTTTCCTGTATAACATTCATTATAACAACACCATTTAATTCCATTTTAATCTTTTGATTAATAGAATAAGATGCATTCTTTTATCCCAAATCTTATCTGAATAAAACATAGCTACCTGGTTAAGATAAGGGAGCACTATTCCCAGGAAGAGGTGAACATTGTTAGAAAGAGTGGGACTGCTCTGGGTGTGTTGAACTTGCCATTCTTTGGATAAATTACCATTCTTTGGGTCTGCTGGATGCTCTTCAACAGCAAAAGGCCAGGCTGGAGGTTGCTGGTCCTGTGCCAAACCTGGGATGAGTTTTCCCTTCTCCTTTGTCATCTATAGCTCTTAGGTGGAGAGTAGGGAGAAGAGATGAAACTCTGGGATTACTCTGAACATGCCACACTGTGCCATATATTTGAACAGGGAAAGCATACAGAAAATTTCTAGGAGTTGTAAGATTTTGTCCTCTGCTGGTGCTACAATTGCCTTTAAGCAGCCTCAGTCTAGCTGTGCAAGCCCTTCAGGGAGTGATAATTTATAACTAACACACTTTAGAAACCCATGAAAAAAGAGCTAAAATAGAAATTCCATCTACAATGCCCCTTTTTTAGTGTTAAAATGCTAGAAGGATTAGATCAGTTCCTTGTTGGAGAGGTGAAATCTCATTTTTCTAGTCCAGTAGAAACACAAGATATTAAACCTTATGTTGCAGGACTTTTTCCTACATCCATTATTTCCAGGTCAATGTAAGAGGTGGTTCGGCAGGATGTTTGAGGCTACTCAGTAGTTTCATATGGTGACCATCAAAATCCTGAGAGAGTGTTTTCATATGCATGGAAAGTACCTGAAGCTACATTTCCACTGCTGACTCTTATCCACTTAATTACATTTCTGAACTGTTTTAGGATTTGCAATTCTTTGGTCTTGACAATTCTTGGAGAATTCCTGGAATGGAATTGAGGAGGAGGCAGCAAACCTCCCTTGCATCTCCCATTAGAATCTTGCCAGCTGTATTTTAGAGGTGAGAAGTGAGATACGTATGCCTGGAGAAATCGAATGGTGGGTTGCTGGAACAGACTGTTCAAAACTTCTTGTATTTGTACAGAGAAATGTTTTGACGGATAATCCCTGGCGAAGGACAACTTAGACTGATCCCTATGCTAATGAGTTACTCAGTGCTTAGATTCAAACAAGTTTGGTACCATTATTTCCACTCCCCTGTCAAAAATACTTTTAAAAGGTGAGCCTGATGTGACCAAATGGAAACACCTACACATATGATCTCATCATCTCATCTACTTTAGTAATCAATGGGAAAGTAATGGGCACTTCAGCTTATTACAAAGTCGATACTGAAAATATGCCAGATGTGTCATAACTTACAAGTGAGTGTTTCTCCCTGTAGAGTAGAAAGAGAACCAATGGGGAATATTTCAGCTACAGATATTGATGCTATGGATGTTTAAGGCTAGATTAAGATCCTTGGACCTATTCTGGCAATGCTCAGCAAGACCTTTGGAACTGAGATTTACTTCTGGGTTTCTTTTTGTTTTTTGTTATGAGATCTGAAACTGTGGTCATGAACTTTTCACAAAGGGAAGCAAAAGAGTTTAAAACACACTGAGCACAAAAGTTGCATAATACCACTATACTAATGGTTATAATGGCTTATCATTAAACTCTCCACCATGCAGCCTCTATAATATCTACTGTATTCATTGTAGTGCTTGCAACTGAGGCTAAATGCTGTCTGTAGACATATTTTCTTCACCCTGTGATTCAGAAGTATTCACAAAACAACATGAGACATGGCAGATAACATTCTCTTCATAATTTGTTTGGTGCTGGTATGCACTAAGTAAGGGGTAACAAGAACGGAATTGGAAGAATTATGTCAATACAAACCTACGTGTTCAAGGTCAGAATTTGGCTTTTTTATTTCTTCTGAACAGATAGGCTTCTAATTAGACAAGTTCTTTTGCAGTAATACTGGTGGCAATAGTACTGAGGATTAGTTAAAATTCTTAATAGCTTTCTTACCAGCACCCTTATTCTTGGATCTGTTGAAAGTAATATTAATCGATATACTTTCCTGGGCTTACCGTAATTTTTTACTAAAAAATTCTTCTTACTCAGAAATGTCAGCAGATAATAATGTCCATGAGTGAGCTATATATTTGAAAACGGAAAGAACAGCCTCACAACAGAACAGACATGGGACTTTGAATGAAATCCAATTTTTCTTCCAAGCTAATGTTCTGCTTATTATCTAGAGCAGCGAGTGCTTAGAGATCTTTTGCAGACATGCAAACTGTAAAACAGCAGGGTGATTCAGACATCAGAGAACACACAATACAACAGCAAATACGGATACACTAATTGCTGTGCTGCTCTTGGGTTAATTGAAAAAAATCTGTCACTATTTATTGCTCTATGACTAATATCTAGCTTACAGGCAAGCTCTATTAATGGCTGCTTTAAAAATTAATTGACCATATCACATTATTGAGAAAATGCTGCACACAAAAGTGTTGCATGAAATTTCTCATTGTACTTCTCTGCAAAACCAACAAGTCACTAAAGGACTTTTAAGGCCTTTTCACACTTCAGTTGCATCCAGAATAGAAGGACATAGGAATACAATAACATTTAATGGAGTGACATGTTCATACTAATTCTTACACTGCAAACAGCTAGAACATTTTATGATCAGAAAAATCCTAATCAGACCAGGAACCAAAATGTTAGATGGTCTGAAGGTCCACAGAAAACCAGTGCCTCCATTTGTAATCCTGAGCAGCCAGGTCTGACTTGGTCATGCCTTCCTTTGTAGAGGAAGGAGTTCTGACTTGCTTGGATAGATATTGCTTCTTCCATCACCTCCATTCTTAAATATCTGCTTCATTCATGGCTTGAAGGATCTCTTGAGTCCTGTGGTCTGAAAGCTGAGTTAGCGAAGCCCAGCCTTTCTGTCCCTCTGTGATTCAGTGCAGCGTCAGACTGCAGGGGCTTCAGAGGAAGAGTTAAACAAACCAGTAAATTCCACATGCTGGCAAAGATCCAAATGGAAATGCTAACCTAGTGCTGCCCCTGGCTCTAGTGCCTAAGCATTGTGCTTTTTCATAGAGGAATGTGGATTCTCCTGGAGCTCTGAGAGTAATGAAAATGGGAAAGCATGCAGAATCATAACAAACAAAGCTCAGAGGAGCACAACAGGAGAGTTGTTAAAGCCATCTGTGAAGGTTAGTATTCTGCCTCTTAGTCATGCTGTTCTCTCAAATATGCAGCAAATAGAAGACACCTCATTAATTTTGGGTTTACACCAACACATGTACCAACTTCTAGAAAATTTTCAATACACTTTAGTATATTGGTCCCTCCACAAGTAGAAGTCAAGTGTTTGAAGTTGTGTATATTTTATCTCTTGGAAAGTTTTCTGCACTTATTTTTCATGTTTAAGAAAGACTTCCATCCAGCAAACTCCTCAAAGATTTGTTTCAGCTCCCTCTGAGATGCAAACAATGTTAGCATTGCGTGAATTACAACTGGATTATTGATAGTTCAATATCTTTTTGTTATATCAAAAAGAAATTAGCCATTTGGGCAGTTTCAGCCCTGTTAATATTTCTCTAATCTAAGCCGTAATTGCCATCCCCTAAGCAACTCAGTATCATAGCAAGCAAATCCACATGCTTTCAGTTCTATATTACACTGATCCAGTTCCAAAGCAGTTATTCTCATTAACAGAAATAATATTATTAATCTGAATGCTTTTCTTGTGCTTGTGAAATACCCTTTCTGATATATCCCAGTCTTTGCAGGAAAGGAAAGAAGAAAAGATTGCTTTCCTAATTAAAGTGGCCTGGTCAGAACAGAGTCAATAGCAAAAGTCTAATTAATGTCAAGAGAGGCAATACTGAATTGGGGCTCTTTGAGAGACCAGCAGAAATTCAGATCATGTCACCCTCATTCCTACCAGTCTGTTTTAGAATTTTTTAGTCATTGTCATAGAATTCTGTTTGATATCCAATGAATGGAGGGAAATGGCCTATGTATTAAAGGAGTACTCATCCTGTTTTGGAGTCTACATGTCCCTTTTTGCTGTCCTTGCTCTGCTTCAGCTTTTCTAGCTTTACTATGGGCATAATATTTAGTCACCTTTCAGGAGTATTGTGCTTTCCAGCAAGGTGGCCCACAAGATGTACTGGTGCCTGAGACTATCCCACCCCAGACACAGGACTTTCTTTTTGTTAAACTTTGAGGTTTCTGTTGTCCCATTTCCTCAGTCTTTCAATGAATCACAGTGCAAGTGCTAGTGTTATCAGTAACTTCTCCCACTTTATCTGCAAATTGCTCAGGGTGCATCCTGTCCCATCATCCAGGTCATTGATTAGTATGTTAAACAGCATTCTCCCCAGTGTCCATCCCTGAGGTACACCACTAGTGACTGCTCTCCAGCTGGACGTTGTGATGCTTGTCAGAACCATCTGAGCCCAGTTCAGCCAGCTTTCAACCCACCTCACCACCCATTTATCCAGCCTGTACTTCACTAGTTTGCCTGTGAAGATGTTACCAGGGTCATTGTTGAGAATCTAACTAAGGTCAAGATTAAAAGGTGTTAGCTTCTTCACCCCATCCACCAAGATAGTAATTTTGTCAAATAAGGCTGTCAGATTTGCAAAGTATGATTTCCTCTTCCTATATCCAGGCTAACTACTCCTTTAAACACGTTTTCATTCATATGTGTGTTTGGAAGTGGTTTCCAGGAGTATGATGCATTTGTTACTATTCTGTCACAGAACATGCATGGTGGATGTGAAGTTTTTATCTATAAATATTTGTATATGCATATAAATGTATATATACATAAAGGGGAATCAGAACACACAAATCTGCAAAGCCATAGGTGGTAAAAATACTAAATAGTCGTGGAAAGAGTTTGAAAGTAAGAATCTGTAGGAGAAAAATTGCTGATGCACACATAGGGCTATAAGGTGCTATATATAGTTACTCTCCTGTTTAAATTTACATGGCTCTATTTGTTCTATCTTCTGTTGTGTTAGATAAACTCAAGGAGGAGCCTGAAAGTCGTCTCCTAACAACTGCTTTCAGTTCTCTGGGGAGACCCACGACTGAAAAATACCCTGCTCACGTATCTTGACTCTGAAGTATTTGTACTTAAAGGAAAGAATAATAGCTTCAAGGTCTGTCTTTCTTCCTGTTCTCAGCACAAGAAAGGATTCCTTCAGCAGTGTATTCTTTCCCCTTGTCTGATCGATGAACTCCCCTATCTGTTATCTGTGGTTTTTGCCCATTAATCTCTTATCCAGTAAATCAGTTTGATTTTGACATTCTTTGTCTTTTGAACAAATCCTCCAGGGTGGAATCAGATTTTTGCTTTCTAATTCTGGAAATGAGTCAAATAGAAAGGTTTCTCTAAGTTGTATGACAATTTTGGGACTGTCTGTATAGAACTTCTTTAATCTTTTGGACACAGGGGACTTTTTTCCCATGTCTGTGACATACTGCACAGCTCTACTTAATGCACAGGGCTGTCTGTCGCCCTCATACCTCCTATGCTGGACTGAAGCTCCAAGGAATTGAAATTTAATAATCTCTCTGCCAAGACTGAAATTTGACAAACACTTTTGACTTAATGATGTGGTAACTCAGCAGCATACCGCTTGGTGGATTAAAAATTTAAGTTCAGTGGGGTCCAACTGCTTGATGGGATGGTAGCGTTACATTTAGGTGTGGCATAAAAAGTGCGTGCGATAGTATTCCTGCAAAGCATGGAAAGAGCTTTTGACCTCTCAGGGTCTATTGCTGCTACAGATTTCTGAGCTGCCCTGGAAGCTAGGAGAGCTCCTTCCCTCAGCCTTGCCCTTGCATGATGCTGGCAGATATTTGTTGGGCCAGAAAACTTCAGTGGTGGAAGTTCAGCTCACTGGGTGGGTTTCCCATAACAGCCCATACTTGGTGTATTGACACAAATGAAGGGGTGTCTTGGGGACATTAATGAGCAGTCAGGGGCAGACTGTGCTTAGAACTGCAATGACACTGAGTGAAAAAATGACCTGGGATTGTCTCAAGAAGGCATTGAGAGGAAAAAAAAAATCTCATTCTGCATAGCATGTGGGGTTTTAAATCTCACCAGGATACCAGCTCGAATTGATGCAACTCCCCAAATAGAAAAAGAAGTCCCAAATAAACAAAATCAGACCAACCTACTTTAGTGCGAGGCTGCACTTTAGAAAAATCAATTGGCTCCAGAAATTCACTTAGTCAGAAGAAACAGTGACCTTGTGAGCAAGACATCAAAGTTAAACACTCAAATCCTGGTCTTCTTATACAACAGCAGGCAAGTCGTAGCCTCAACTTCCATCTGTGAAAGATGACCATCCTGTGTCCCAGGTTTTTAGATCCAAGTTATGTTCTGTGACACCTCTGCAGATTGTGGCATGATTAACACTTTACGAAGCTCACCTATCAAGTAGTATATGGCTAGACAAATCCCCAAATAGGTGCAGTCATTCCCCATTGAAATTTGTAGTTAGATAAGTGACTCTCTGGTTTTAAGTGAGTGTCATGAGTTTTGGTGTTGTCCCGGCTGTGGCAGCCAGAGAGCAGCAGGACTCCCTCCCTGTCAAAGGGAAGTAGCAATGGCTCTGCTTACAGAAATCTTCTACAAGTGGACTCCACCAGTTTCCTACACAGGAGACATGATCAGTAAACCTTGCACTGTTTTTGATACCCCTTGTAACCAGTGCCACCTCTCCAGATGTGAAGCTGTCCTGTGTCAAGTGCTGCTGTATGGCTGGAACCCACCCATGGTAGTGATGTAGTGAGCTGGAGTGAAGTCACCTGCACCAGCCTTTTTTTTTGTTGGTCCCTGCAATCTCTTTGTTGATTGCTCCAACCTTGCCCATGGCAAGATGGCTTGGGCAAGGTTTTTGGAACGCTCCCTGGGGGAGTTCTTGTCTCCTGACTCTTTTTTTTCCAGTATTTTTCAGTTATGTGTATCTGTGTGCAACTGGAGAAACCATGGTGTCTTTACAAATTAATTCTCTCTTATTTTTCTAGAATCATATGTTTATAGTTTCCTGAGCTGTTGATGCCCTTGCAGGCTAGTGTGAAGTTAATCACTCCCTGCCACCTTTCGTCATGCTGTTTTATCAGTGAATTTCTTCAAATGCACTTATCTTGCAAATTGCACAGCATGAATTCAGTCTTCCTTAAGGGTCATTTAAAAATAGTTTTCAGGAAGACTTTTTTTCTTGCTCAAATTACTCCTATTCTCTTTAAAATAAAGGAATACTGCCTATAGTGGCTGAGCACAAAATCCTGAATTTAAACATGCTTGTATTTCAGGCTGTTTCAAACCTGGATCCAAATTAGCTGGCTAGAGCTTCTTTTACGTTTTCCTTCACTCTCTTTAAGATTCATATATTTTCCTGAGGCTTACTTATTGGCAGTGAACAGAAGAAAAATGTACTCTCATGCAAGGGAGGAACCTTTTAGTGAGTAATTCATATTGGGAACAACACAATTATAAGAATTCTTTGAAAAAATAATGGATTCTGAGCAACCTTTTTGCACATCCAATGACTGACTTTGAAGAAATAGAGAAATTTACGTAACTCATAAATCTGTTGCATTCTGCAGCTGATGCCGAATGGCAGATGTCATTTGTTTAAGCAAAAAACAGGTCAGTCCTTTTCTTACTCTTTGCTTGCCCTATCTCAGAAAGACCATGTTTGGGGTTTATGGCCAAGGTGGTTGACCTCCAAACATTCATGGACCCTTCATTCCTGGAAGCCCTGTGGCACAGGACCCAAGGCTGGTAGGAAGAGACTTTTCTACCTACAGCAGCCTCTGCTGGCACTGAGCTGCATGGTCCAGTGAAGCAGTGTGCTTCAGAGGGAAACTGTTCTTTGGATGCCTTTCAGGCACCCAAAATGAAATTCAGCAATTAAAAGAAATAAGGAGCTTCTGTGTTTTGTCATTTGATCACAGCTATGCTTGCTTCCTACCAGCTTGTCAAAGCCTA
Organism: Vireo altiloquus; assembly: GCA_013396875.1. Taxonomy (NCBI): domain Eukaryota; kingdom Metazoa; phylum Chordata; class Aves; order Passeriformes; family Vireonidae; genus Vireo; species Vireo altiloquus. The sequence continues at coordinate 1,069,352 of VZRF01001782.1, read as the reverse complement.
GTGACAGTAGAAGGATCCTGCCAGTCTTGCTGCCAGATCCTCTAATAAGCAGCTCTAGATAAATTCTTCCTTATGTTTTCTCCCAAACAGACCTGAAGCAGAACCCTGGATCTGAACATCTCCAAAGGCCATAAGAGAAGAGTTTTAGTGCAAATCTGAATTGAGTTCTTCTTGATTCTGGGTTGGAAGGAGTCTCAAAATGTAGAGTGAGCCTTCAAGGGACTTTGTGATGTCCAAAATCCAGAGCCGAATCTGGATTTGCACAGCATGCCTGAACAGTCACAAAGCACTGGGTGACTGACTTGCCAAGATTTTCCTCATCTGATAAGCTTCAGAAAATATGTATTCTCAGGCCATTGCGAATGTGAAATAAATTCCATTAGCACAAACCTGCTTTTATGTAAGAAAACACTTTTAGAGGAATTGAAACAACCACATTTAACTTCATATTTTTTAAGGGGCTGAGAGTCATCCATCAGCCCATGGCAGTGTCATGACCAGCAGTTCCTTAGGCATCAGTGTCTTGATTGCTTTTGCTTTGGTGAGTGTTGCTGCTTGCACTTTGCTATCCCAATATCTGCATTTGCAATGGCCACATATCAAATGGCACCACAGCCAACTACTCAGCATTGTCTTCCACAGCCAGGTTTGATGGTCTATTCTCATAGTACTAGCCCTGCACATTACTTTCTCCTGGAAGAAAAGTTCTTAAGTTTATCACTGAAATACATTATTAGAAAACATGAAAATAGTTGCTCAAGACCCTGATTTCCACCTGATCTTTTTATGCTGAGAGACACTTGTACCCTAATTGGTAAGACTTCTTATCTTCTATTTTTATTTTATTGTTTATTTTAACTTTTAATTCTATTCAAATAATTTATATTTTTAACTTCTAGCCTAACTGTAATTTAATATAAGTGTGAGTTTTGTGGTTGATGGCATCTAAAAACCCTGATGAGCTGTTTCCCTTGGGATTTTTAGCTTTAAAAATTTTTGCTTCATACAACTAACAGCCCATTCCTCACATGTGCTCCGCAAATGTCATCAGATATTCTCTTGTTCCAGTTTTATGACTCTCTGGAGATAAATTTACCTGCTGAAGTCTGAGTCATCATTTCAACTACATCATGTTGTATACACACTGTCTTCTTCCTAACCCAACCATCCCAGTCTTCTCAGCTCTTCCTACATGCCATTAAATATTTGCATTGCTTATCCCTAAGTGCTCTGTTTTGCATTGCATTCTCTGCAATAGCAGAACTGGGCAAGAACAGAGTTTTTCAGGTAGGAATGTAAAGAAACTGATATATTTTTCTCCTATTTTTCTTCTAAGCTGAATATTTGTTGGCTTTTTCTTTCTTTTTTCTTTTTTTTCTTTTTGACTACTGCAAGGCACTAGGCAGAGCAACTGCAGTAATGATGTACTTTCAAGGGAAACTGGAAACATGGTGAAAAAATAGCTTAACAGTACTCATTTGCTTGTGAAGCCCCTGACCTTTGTTAGCATTGCACTCTGCCTGTTCTTAGCACTCCCTATCTGTTTATTCAGCCGGATGTGAAAGACTTGGGGATTTTAAATTATGGGAAGCTCAACGTGTCCTGGCAATGTGCACTTGCAGCCCATAAAGCCAACTGTGCCTTGGGCTGCATCTTAAGTAGAATGGACAGCAGGGTGAGGGAGGGAGTTCTGCTGCTCTGCTCTCAAGAGACCCCACCTGGAGCACTGCATCCGCCTCTGGAGCCATCAGAAGAATAAAGGCGTAGACTTGGAATGAGTTGGAATAAGTTCAGAGGAGGGCCATAATGATGATCAGAGAGATGGAACACCTCTACTATGAAGACAGGTTGAGATAACTGATGCTGTTTACCCTGGAGAAAAGCAGACATCAGAGAGACCTTAGAGCACCTTCCAGTACCTAAATGTGCTACAAGAGAGCTGGAGAAGGACTTTTTGCAAGGACATGTAGTGATAGGACAAAGAATAATGGCCTTAAACTGAGAGAGTTTAAAGACATTGGATTGGATATTAGGAAGAAATTCTTGGCAGGGAGGGTGATGAGCCAATGGCACAGCTTGCCCAGAGGGCAAGTGAATGCACATCCATTGTTCAAGGCTAGCTTGGATGGGGCTCTGAGCAACCTGGTCTAGTGCAAGGTGTCCCTGCCCATGCTGGGGGGATTAAAACTAGATGAGCTTAAAGGTCATTTCTAACCCAAACTGTTCTGTGATTCAATGATTCTTTGCTCCTTGCCCTTCTGATTCCTGTCCCCAAGCCCATCTCCCACATCTGCTGGGAGTCCTTGTGCTCTCCCCTTTCTTCTGTGTGAACAGTTTGTTGTCCTCTACCACTCTCCACAGGGTGGGAGAGGTTCATTTCATCCTGTTGCAGGGTCTCATCTACAAACCATATGGCCTTTTCTTACAGAAGACTGAAGGTGACCCATAACCACCGGACAGCACCTTCCAGGTTCTCACCTCATGGCTGTTGCCATGACATTCATCTCCAGTTACATGCAATTTTCTATTAGATCCTCCTTTTTTCTTGCAATGAGACTATAACATCAAGTCGCATTATCCTTTTACACAGAAGAAGAAGATTCAGACTCTTTCAAAAGCAAACAATTTATAGCAGTGGGCAGGTGCTCACAGCATCTAATTTACAATTTGTTAACACTAGTAGGGTTTTACTGGGGGGTTATTTCACCTTCCACAGCTACTGCCTCTCTGACAATAATTATTAAAAAAAAGCTTGGTTAGAACAGAGAGGCTTTATATTTGAGGTTAATAAAATGTAACATTTCATTCCAGAGATCACAGCTTGTGTCTCATGCTCTAATAGTCTTTGCTTAGAAACATTTTCCTCTGGGGTGGAAAATGGCTAGGTGAAAGCATTATCACAGAAACACTACTTTAGAACTGTCCATGTCTATATTTGTTTTCATGCAGAGCCGAAAAGGGGACTCCTAGACTTAATAAGCTACAGAGCTTCAAGAATTACAATAAAATAATACAACCAGACAAAAACGACAGAAAAATACATCTATTTTTCAAAAAGTGGCAAAAGAAAGTTCTTTTGACTCTTAAAAAAGTTTCTTCTAGTACAGAGAGATTCTGATTTCAGTATAGAGGGAGATGCTTTGTGGCATTTCCTCTCCTGTGAACTTTAAACCATTAACTGAAGGAGTCAGTTTGCTGTCTGAGTTCTTACCCAAAAGACAAGATCCTCCTTGACTGCACTTAGATGAACACAGAAAATATGGACACACACAGATCTTCTGCCTTACTTGGAGAATAAGACTGATAGCAAAAAAAAATTAGTTTTTTTCTCCCAGGTGAGGAGGAAAATAAGGATGAATATGAGCAGTGGAGGCAAGGGCAAGCAGGTCAGCAATAAAAATTGTTGATGGATATGAAAGAGACAGCTACCCCTTTTTGAGATTATTTGCTGCTTTTAAAATGTGTAAGACAGCTTCATTTAGATCACAGAATTATGATGGAAGGAACCAGCATATAGGAAGAAAATAAGAATTTTTAGCACAAGATGTCTAAAAGTGTAGCATTTGGTCAAGACATCCATGAGAAAGCAGCAGCCAAGGAGTCAGCAGCAGCAACAGGAAATCCATTTTGAAGTGCTGAAAGCCAGTGCAGCTTCATTATCGTCTCATCAGTTCACAGTTTAGCAGTTAATGTTCTCCTTGGTAACCACATACAAGAAAGACGTCACACTTTGAGAAAGGAAAAATCTGAATAAACTCTTTGCTGTTCCAGTTTATGTGAGGGATCATAACATTTTTCCTACACACATTGTAAATAGGGCAGTCCTTTATGATCTTTTTCGACAAAATCACCTCTTTTTGGTAAGACCTCATTACCTGCTCAGAGGGCTTTGGAGAAGACCCATGCACACAATGGGGACCTGCTGTGGTGCTCAGGTACAACATGAAATGGGAACCCAGTGAAGAAAGTGAGACATCTCATGGTGAGATTGCTTTTGTTTCAGTCTCATAACATCTTTTCCACCTCATTCTCCAAGGGGCTCCATAAATCACAGAATATTCTGAGCTGGAAGGGACCCACAAGGATCATGAAGTCCAACTCTTAAGTGGATGGCCCATGGAGGGATTGAACCCACAACCTTGGGGTTATTGGGCATATTATTTCTGGAAATCCCAGGTTTGCAAACCTCCCCTGTTCAGGCAGTTGGGTTTATGCATGGCCCCTGAAAGCCATGCAGCTCAAAGTATCTCTCTTCCACAACATTGGTGCAATGCCCTTATTACCTCATGGAAGGTTCCTAATGTAGGGGAGGAAGGAAGAAGTGGCTGTGTTCTCTGCGGAGTCACTGATAGAGAAGAGCTTTTCACTGTTGCCATATCAACACCCCTCTCTATTTTACTATGAAGCATCATGTATGAATGAAGGCACCTCAGCATTTCTCACCTAAGCTGAAAAATCATTGAATTGGGCATCTTTACGCTTTGGATCATAATGTAACCCTGCAATCATACCACGAGAGACCCGAGGTCAGATCCTGGGCAATTTCCTACTTGAAGGCAGCAATACTACTTTCTCTTCTCAGAAAGCTGCAGAAGCTGGTTGGGGGGACGCATGCAGGCAACACCCTTTGTCATGCCTGTTATCTCAGGGTGCATTCAGAGGTCTGGATTAATGCTGAATACAGTGAAAAGTGCAGTAGAGCTTGTCAAATAGACCCAGCCACATGACTGTCACACTGGGCACAAAGTGTAAGATTGACAGTATAACCTTGTTTCTGCACAGGTTTGGTTCTGTTTGGTTTTTGTGGGGTTTGGAGTGATCGGGGCTCTGTAGTGCTCAGGTGGGATAATTTTTAGGTCAGTGTAGATCTTCAGCAGACATCTGGGTGCCCTGGAAAGAACTGGTCGTGACATGAACTCTTGGGATCTTTTATTGCCCAGAGCGGTGGAAGGTTACAGATATTGTAGTACAGAGTTCAGGACTCCAACCTTTTTTGACCTACAGGCAGATGCTGCACTAAGACCCAAGGAAAGAGCATTTCTTGTCTGTATTTTGTGTATACCACTCTTTGAGTGACTTTTTTTTTTTTTTTTCACATTCTGTTTTGCCAATGGTTCATTTTACTGTGTCATGTTATGTATTTCCTAACCAGGCTGATCAGATTTGTTTCTCTTATCCTCTTGCATTTTGGCAGTGAGGTGAGGCTATAGTTTTTGCTTTGCCATTGATCTGTGTGCCCACATCTTTACTGTCCTCAGCTGCATCTGAGAACTGAGCCCTGTGAGGGCATTTGGGATGATCTCCTTGAGCCAGTAAGGGATAAAACTCAGGCTGTGGGATGTGTGACACTGGGAGCAGGAGCCACCTCAGAGTCATGGTTGGGGAAGGAGGAAGAATGCTGCTGCAGGCAAGGCTGGATAACTTAGTTGTGCATGCCACATACTGTCCCATGGGAAAAGTCATCTTTGTTTCCTGTGATTTGAAGCTGGTGCTGATGCTCTCTCTGGGTTCGTGGCATATCCACCCCTGTCCAGTGCCATGTAGGAATTGCTGTCTGGAAGACAATTGTGTGGATAAGCACCATTTTGTTGGAGCTTGTGGCCGGTGGGGTGTCCCCGAGCACAGAGTCTGTGCAGAAAATGCTCGTGAAACCATCAGCCTTGTGAAACTCTCTGGTAAATCAGCAACTCAAAGATGGACTCACTTGCACTGCGCTACTACTTCTCAGCAGAACCTTGAGTTACTTCCAAGAGAAGTGCCTAGCAAAGTCAGGTCTCCTCTGCCCTGAAGCAGGCAGGGTAATAGGGCTGTATCCACACTTGCAAATTGGGGCAGGAGGAGCCTGCATGCCAGGGAAGTGGCCCATGCCTGGGCACAGGAGGTACAGATAAGCTAGTGATTTGCCCCTGCAGGCTGTCAGTGCCAAGGAACCCTCCCTGATGGGATGTCACAATCTGCCCATGCAGGAAGGCTGCTCATTTCCGGTATTCCTGACCAGGAGGATGACAGAGTGCTCCTTCTCCTAAGTTTTCCTAGTAAGAAATGACATTGTTTTCACAAGGGAAGAAACTAAGCTTGGCCAAGCAAAGCTGCATCAAGCCTCACTGCTGAGGACTCCTTGAATCATCTCCTGCTCAAGGCAGGGGTGCTTTTTCACTTTTGCACTCCACTGCCCTCAATCCCATGGAATTGCCCCTTCAGTCCTTGACTGCATAAGCTATCAAATCTGCAGTGCCTTTACACATGTGACTGTTGGCAGTGGTCTTCCTGAACAGCATTCTGCACATCCTCTAGTCGGTCCATACACAGAAGTGCTCAAGTGCCCCAGAGCTGGCCAACTGTGGGTTGCAGTGATGGTGCCATCATCTGTGTCAAAGGGCTGAGCGTTGTGCAGCTCTGAGCAGGAGCTTTGTGGGGACTGTGAGGTGAGGATATGGGATACTGGCTGTGATCCGGCACTGTCTGTGTTCAATTATTGCCCAGGTAAGAATGACCATTGCTGTTAGTTCCTTTGGTGGCACAGCTGGACCCAAGCAGTGAAAATAGCCAAGGAATTTGAGCTTGAAGTTGATGCTAAGGCATCATAGTCTTTGTCCTGGGAGTGGCATCAGCACAATTTCAGATGCAGGCTCCATGTCTCTCCAGATACTGAATGTACCATGTGAGGCAGTCCTGAGTGTCGGTTTATAGAAATAATCTTTCTTCGTGCTGTTTTGGTTTTTACTTTTTTAGCCTTTGGGAAAAAAAAATCCCTCTGTTAGAATCCAGAAATGAGTGTCTGTGTGTATGCAGATGGATATAATCCACTGTGAAAATTCAGGAAGAAGTAGTAACAGGAGAGCTTTGCCTTGTATTTTCGATGGACAAAGATGTTATGAGTGGTTGAATAGTCCCAGGGCTGGTCAGCATTGGGATGAGACAAGCAAGGAAAACACTGAGTTAGCTGGGTGAGACTGTGGCTCAGAGTTGTAAGTCCTGCACAAGGCCAGGGTGAAGTCAGACATTTGCTTTAAAATGTCGCTTAAAAATGTCCCACCCACCAGTGATTGACTGATCTTTGGTCTTTTGCATAAAATGATGGGAGCTCACTGCTCCACCTGCATTCCTGTCAACCTCCTTGAATTTCCTCTTTCTGGCAGAAAAATTGCTCTTCTCTTCTGGATGCTGCAGGAGAGGGTTGGCTCCACCGCCCAAAACCCTACGCAAGCTCTGAGCTTCAATAAAAGAGTGGGCAGTGGGGGCGGTAGAGGCAAAGGCTTATTTTTGTGGAGTGCCACTCTAAGTGGTGTATTTCAGACAGATAAGGTCTGTTGCTCTGCCAAATGCAAACTTAAGTGTACAGCCCCCACCTTGCAAAATGGTATTTGTATTTTTTTTTTCTTTAAAATTACCATAGTCTCCATCTGGTAGCATCCTGCAGGACTGAGCTGTATTTGTGAGGATATTGGGATCAGGATGCAGAGTACAGCCTCTTCTTGCACCTCCTGTTTATTTTTTGTTTTATGTTTGTGCAGTAGAAATAAATGGATTCATGCCATCTGTCTCCACTTCCACACAAAACTCATCTGTGTTAGACAGCAGCAGAGGGATGTGCGGGGCTGGTGAGATTTCCAGCACAGACCCAGCAGTGTCAGCATGCTGCAACCCTGCACATCCCGAGGAGAGTGGCCAGGACACTCTGCACTTCCAAAGAGGTGCCAAATGATGGGTATGGAAGCCATACTGCGGGCACCAAGTTTGAAAAAACTTGCAGGAATCTTGGCACTAGTCTCCTAGCCTCGCCTGGATATAACCAGCAGTTTTTGTCAAAAATCTGCCTACAGATTCCCCCTCTTCATTTTCTCTCCTGACTACATCTCCAGATGAGAACTTTAGTGCTTCACATTATTACAGGGTTTTTTCTGCCAGCAAGAGGCCTCCTTAACATGCAGTGCATATATAAGTAATATATATGGCTTTGAAGGTTTGTAAAATTAGGTGGGTCATACCTCCTTTCTTGAATAACAATTTTCTTTACAAAAAATCGAGTGTGGTTTTCTTCAAGAAGGTCTCCAGTCCTAGCAAAAGGAAAGGAGACTGGATTGCTGAATGCCTGTATCACCAAGACTCTTTTCCAAGCTTCCTGAAACACCAGCACTGCAGCTGGTTTTGAGTTTTGCCTAAGAAAGGAGAGTAAATGCTATGATGTGCAGTTTAAAATCTGGCAGTGGAGCATTTCCTCTTTTCTTCAAGTCCATATTTGTCTTTCCTAATCCCTGCTGCGCTCAATGTATTTCTGCTGTGATGATTTCTCATATAACCTCTTTGGCAGCCACAGGAGAACTTCTTGCAGCTCAGATTGTGTTGGCACTTAAGCCCCTTGAAATGTCAACCACTGCATCTGACTTAATGAAGCACATTGAAAAAAATGGGGGGAAGCTGTCTGCCAAAAATAGGTTTTTGCAAGTGGTTCTAAGTTATATTTAAGCTGTCAGTGCCCAAGAGCACTTCCCTGCTTCAGGGTCCTCGGGTGGTCTTGATGCCTTAGGATTTTAGCTTTTATATTAGCTTTTTTTTATTTTTCATATATTTCTAATCCTGTAATTCTTTAGTGTATAACTCTCAACTCCATATAGAGTGTTAGTTAGTGTTTTCCCATTTTGGTCAGAAAAAACAATTCCTCTCTAGGCCTGGAAATCAAGGACACCTTACTGTCTCAGGCCCTGCGAAATGTAAACAAAAGTGAGTGGGGAGGGAGCAAACTTGGAGTAAATGACTTCATTACCTGAGGCTGTAGGATTGGAGGATTAGCCCCCAATATGCAAATGGACTAAATTTATACAACTATAAAAACCCATGACCCATCATCCATTTTTGGGTGTAGCCCTGGGGGACTTTGTCTGCCCTAAATGTACCTGAAGGCCCTTCAATAAATATAACCTTATTTATTCTCTTAATTTTGTCTGACCTCTGTTTTTAGGCATCAGTCTTCAAACTGAAAGCCAGGCTAAGACCCATGGATGCCATGTCTCTTTACTTTGGAAGAAAACCCTGGTGGGTGGAGGAAGCAGGAGATGCTCTGGTCTGTCCTCAGTCTCGAGAGGGGGGGATGAGATATATGGGTGTCCTGGACCTAAAGTTTTCTCAGAGACTTTGTGTCATCTTTAGGGCTTGGCCAGCTGCATTATAGGAACAGAGAGAGGATAGGGGAACAGAGGAACAGAGATATAGGAATATAGGAACAGAGTCTGAACTCAGGATCCACGTCGTGTGATTAGAGCTTAGGGCTGCTCTCGAGCACACTTTCTTATAGGTAAGTTAGGAAGAAAATTATTCTCTGCTTCCTAGGTGCATTGAGACATGCCAAAAGGCTGAATAAATAGCACTATGTAAGATAGGTCAATGTGGTTTTTTGGCAGCTTAGTGCAGAAAAAAGTAAAAATAAAGATAAGCATCATCTTTTCTTTGTGCATCTTAAAGCCATTTAAAGGCTCTGAGGTCTGAATTATATAAGAAACATCCATAGATCTAATAAAGGCATGATTTGATAGGAATGAACTCTTCATACAGTGGAACAGCTCACACTGATTTCTGTCAAAACTTTGCTAACTCTGATTAAAACCATATAGCCCACTGCTTAGCAAAAAATAAGAACACTAAGTTTTTTTTAAATGGCTTTAATGTAAACCATTGCACTTCTCATGGGGGAGATAAACCTAAAGAACAGGATTTTCAGAGGAATTGATCTCTAAGCAAGCTGTTTTTGGAGTGGCAGCAGGAGATACTCAAACTAAAATTATTTTCTACTTGGCCTCTTCTCACAGAAAAATCACATCTGGACAAGACCTTGGGAGCTGCTCTGGTTCTATCACCAACAAGTAAATATACATAGGTGATGGACGGATAGATACACAGGCATGCATCTCTAAATCACTGTCTTGTTTTGTACTTCTGAGGACCATTTCTCTGTTAAAAAACACTTCCTCAGGGAGGTAAATCATTCAATTGGATGCACACTCAAGGGGAAATATTTGCACTAAAGCCAAAGAGAGGTTCAGATTTTTAACCAGGAGTTACTTGTTTACTCAGTCTTTTAAATTTTTTTTATATAATCCCTTTGCTATTACCAGAGTAATTTGTGCATGGACTGTGCATAATATGGGGTTTGAGAAACTACTTATCATCACTGTGAAAACTGAAAATTGAAGTCATGCCTTGGAAGAATACTTACATGTACAAAATGGGCATGAAGAAATCAAAATCTGTTGAAAGACAACGCATTTCAATCCAACCTGTCTATCCTGAAAGTCGTCTTGGCCTTTATTCAAAAAATGTGGTGCTTAGGAACGTGGTTTAGTGGTGGGCCTGTCAGAGCTGTCTCAGTGGTTGAATTTGATGGATTCAGTGGTTGAATTGGATGAATTCCCAACTCAATGCTTCCGTGATTCCATGACTCTGTTTAATACTTATTGTTACATTATTGTATGGCAGGGAGAAGAGGCTCAGAGCTGCAAGACAGTTCATCAGCTGTGGGCAGTTTCTAGGCTTGATCTAGAATAGGGACCAAGATTTAGAGTTGCCTGGGGAGATTAAGAGGTGGGACAGTGGCTGAGAGGTGTAGTGTCCTAGAAAAAAAGAGTGAGTATCATCATCAAAAAGTCTTGTTCATCTCCATCTTGATTTTCCTTTCTCAGATCTCACAGTCCCATCTGGTGAAATTCACCTGCTCATTCTTCTTTTCCAAAGCAGTTTTCCCTAAGGATTAAAAAATTGCACCCATTTGATGCCTAAACATTTTTGCTTTTTATATATTTTTCATGTATTTGTAGCTCTGTAGACTACTATTACATAGTTATATAGCTCCTAGTATTTTTTCTATCCTTTCTCTTAGATTTTAGAATAATAGGCTAACCTTCTAACACATTCCTGAAATACTGTTTAGTCTTGTTTTCAAGAAGCGAAGCCAGATAAGGACATTTTGCTTTCCAACCAAAATCTGAGGAGACACAATAAGAAAGGGGGCAAAGAAGCCCCTGGAAGAACAATGGGGCAGAACCCAGAGAAAATTACCTAACTAATTACTCTTCTAATTGGACAATATTTATTAAATATGCTAATTTGTTAAACTTATAAAAAGTGTAGAAATCAGATGCTAGGTATGGCCATGACCACTGGGACACCTGGGAGCTTCCAGAAAAGGCCTGCTTTTTATTTTACTATTTTAACACTGTTTCCAGAGTTTTTGTCTTTAGATATTAGGCAACACATTGAAACATTATGGCTTTTCTTTGACTATTTATCAACTATTTAATGTGCTAGTTGGCCCGAGAGTTTCATGTTTGTCAGTCACAATCAGGAATGGGTTCTTCATTCAGCTCCCTGAGATGTGTCCCCTCTGTTGTGGGGACAGCAGGAGCTTTGCAGCAAATCAAGTGTGTTCACAGAATTGTAGAATATCTTGAGTTGGAAAGGACCCACAAGGATCATCAAAGTCTAGCTCCTGGTCCTGCACCGCATAGCCTCTAGAAGCACAACATGTACCTGAGAGCACTGAACTTCTTGGACTCTGGCAGGCTTAGTGCTGTGACCACTTCCCTTTTCAGCTAGCCCTTCTCATATATTCAGTTCTGACCCACAGGTTTTCCCCTTTTAGAATCCAGGGCCTTTGCATGCATACACCTTGCAAATGTATTTTCTCTAGATGGACAAGACACTGTACTGGTGGTTTGCAGCTAACACAGTTGTAATCTGCTCTCTGTGCCCACCAAATACAGTCCAAACTGAATAGGTGTGAGGAAACGGGGAGGAAAGAAGCTCCGTGCAAAGGTGAAGTCAGGCTACAGAAGTGGCTTTCACTCTCTCCATGACCACACTTAGAAGAGGTAAAGCCAGTCCCAGGGCAAAGTAAGGCAGTGGAGAAAGCTTCGTGGATACCAGCTGTTGGAGTTTGAATGCAAACAGCTTAAGCTTTAGAGATAGAAGATGGCCAAGCTGCTTCCTTGGGAGGGATTTAAGTAGTAGAGATGTGGAGGATAGACAGGAAGATCTGGGAGGTGATTTCAAGGTACTGATTTAGCAGGATGGGTAGGTCAAGCAACAGTGAAGAGAGGAAGCAATGAGCGAGTGGTGAGGATAACGTAATTGTCAGGGAGGAAGGAAAAGACAATGAGAGAAGGCTTAACAAATTAGAATATTTATTCTAATTTGAATAAATATTCTGAGATGCATCTGAGTTGCTTGCAGATCTGAGCAACTGAATGCATTTGGTGCAGAAAACCAGCCTGTCACTCAAGAACTGTGTTTGTGACACTTAATAAAGGTGGAAGTGAGAATGGCTGAGATTATTCTGAATTTCCATATTGCTCGTAATTCAGGTGAGCATCAGGGATTTTAGAAACACCATGCCTCTGTCCTTGCCTATCCATATGGTATGTGCGTATGCAAAAAAACACATTCCCTAGAGGATTCACATATCAGATAAAAAAGACGAAAAACTGTTGTTTTTTGTTTTTTTTTCTTCTCTCACAGTGCTAATTACCATGGTATCCAAGTGCCTATTTGCTAGGCCTGCATAAATCAGGGCTTTTCTAACAGCCTCCTGAGGGATGTTTTGTCTAATTTATTGGGACTCACATAGAGAGAGTAACACCGGGTGGGCAGGAGCGAGCTGGCAGGCATGTGCTGTGCTCCAGGAGTCCCTGATGCCCTCTGGAGCATCCCAGCCCAGGGCAGGGCTGCAGAGGAAGAGCTGTGAGTGTGGCTGAGGTGGGTGAGGGGTGATGTCCTGCCCTGCACTGGGGAGAACTGGGAAGCACTGCCTGCTCTGTCCTCCCTCCTGGGCTGTGAAACTTCGTGGCCCAAGGGTTTTGAGGCATGATGGGACCAGTTTAGTGCCCATCTCCTGCACGAAGCTCCGTGGGCATGAGTGCTGACAAGCAGCGTGACAAGGATGCAAAGGGAGGAGAGGGTGTGATGGGGAGATGGGGAATGGTCCCTTTGAATGCGTGGCACAAACTTTTAGTCTACCTGAATGAAACACGAGTCTGACTAGTGGCAAGCGTAGCTAGAAACAGCATTCTTTATCCTCATATGAAACCACAAGACTAATTTTTGTTTGCTGACTTGATGCCTTACTTTAGCCAGACCCTTTCTCTTGGTAGATGTGGCTTATTTTCCTCCCTGTGTCTTCAGTTGTTTGCCTCCTGCAACCTCTCTGTCAGATGGAAGTGCCTTGTGCTCTTCATGCTTGCTCTACTTTTAAATGATTTTCTGAAGTCTGGGAGCAAAACTGTGCTATGTTCAGGGATACATAAAAAGTGTCCAGGTGTCAAGGGATTTAGGGATTTGAAAATATATGGGCTACCTCAAAGGTAATCCTTTGAATAATAAAAGCAGAAAACCTGCCAGGCTACTTTGCATAACATGCTGTATAATCTGGGAAGCCATTCCAAGGTGCCTGTTACCATGGCACCTCTTGGAGAAGCTTAGTAATATTAGCAGAAAAACAGCGGTGGTGGGTTAAAGCAAGAATTGCAGCTCTGGGCTCAGGCACACAGTGGCTGTACCTCAGTCCACTGCATACTGAAGTGGACATGACTGTGACTGTTTTCTTACTCCATCACAAATGCATATTATAACCCATCATCTTAAACCTCTTGCACTGAGACTTTAATCTGAACTTGCCTCATAGCTAACACCCAGCCCAGTTGTGCTGCCTGACTAAGGTCACAGTGGTCCATCAAGCCTTTGTGACTTCTCTGTGTCTCTGCAGTGGATTTGAATTAATGTTGGATCTCTCTTTGTGGTCTGGGTCACTCCTGAGAGCTGGGATTCAGCTGCCTGACTGTAAATGCCTACTTTTGAGCTCTTCTCTTTCTCATTATTAAGAATGGAGAGAAATTGGCTCCCCTGGATACAATATATCTCATTCTAAAGTAAATCCCTAAAATAGGCCACCTGAAATATATCCTAAACACCAATTTTCCTCCTGGTTATAAAGGAAATCTTGAACCATTAGCTTAGTTAGTGTAGGCAACCATATTAGTGACATTTCCATGGCTCGGCTAACCAGACGGAGGCTTTTAGTGTAAAGTGAGATGCTCTAGGGACCTGAGACATCTGCATGGGGTTGGCAGGCATGGCATGAGGCGGGGAGGAGACATATATCTTTCAAGAGTGGCAACTGGAGGCCACTCCACCTCTGCTGGAGGTTGCAGAGAGTGTCTCAAATGACACAAAATTCTGGAACTGCTGGAAACTGAATAAGGCCCTTAGGATGGGGTACAGCTCCAGTCTAAGACACTTCAGAATCTTCAGATAAGTGCATGTGGACTCAGTCTCTAAGCATTCAGGGTCAATCATTACTGTGTCCAACTCTGGGATCCCCAATGTAAGGACATGGACCTGTTGGAGTGTGTCTGGAGGTGGGTCACAAAGATGATGAGAGGGCTGGAGCAACTCTCCTGTGAAGACAGGCTGAGAGAGCTGGGGATGTTCAGCCTGCAGAAGAGAAGGCTCCAGGGCAACCTTAGCGCAGTCTTCCAGTACCTAAAGTGGGCTACAAGAGGGCTGGAGAGGGGCTTTTCACAAAAGCATGTAGTGATAGGGTAATGACTTCAAATTGGAAGACGGTAGAGTAGATATTAGAAAGGAATTCTTCACTATGGGGGTCGGGAGGCCCTGGAACAAGTTTTCCCAGAGAAGTGTATGCTCCATCCTTGAAAGTGTTAAACCCAGGTTAAAAAGCCTTTAAAAGATTTTGAGCAACCTGGTCTTGTGGAAGATGTTCCTGCCCATGGCAGGGGGGGTTGGAAATAAATGATCTTTATGGTCCCTTTCAACCCAAACTGTTCTATGATTCTGTGATAAGAGCTCATTGCAGCAGCTGATACAAAGGTATGCAGTATCATTTGAGATGTCCCACTGGTTCCCACCTGGTCTCCAACTGCTGTTCCAAAAAAGTGTAAGTGCTGCATCACATTACTGCATGTCTCAGACACCCTAGGGTGTATCAAATAACAGAGGACATCCTGATGAATCGAGCCCTGGTCCTGGTTAACACAGTGAGTGGATCCTAACACAGTCAGTGGATTCCTCCAGGAATCATCTCACCTCCAAGCAGGTATCTGGTCATCTGAATCACTCTTCAGGGGCCGTTGACTGTATGGAATCACCGCTCATTGATTTCCAGGGAATTTAAAGATATCAGTTCAGTTTGCCCACCTGTAGATACTACTGGTCTCTGAGGGACTCTAGGGTATCTGAGACATCTGCATGGAATTGGATAATATGACACAGA
Organism: Vireo altiloquus; assembly: GCA_013396875.1. Classification (NCBI taxonomy): domain Eukaryota; kingdom Metazoa; phylum Chordata; class Aves; order Passeriformes; family Vireonidae; genus Vireo; species Vireo altiloquus. Next base: position 1,054,075 of record VZRF01001782.1, on the reverse strand, counting down.
GCATATGGAAGCCAGTAGGTAAGGTACCATAATTGACTCTCAAATGACTCTAGACAAGTATCTGTGAGAAACTGCAAAAGTATAGCTACCTAAATGGAGGTGGCTGAGTGTCCAATGCAGTCCTTCTCTTTAAGACAGCTGCAACAATTCTCACTCTTCTTTCCTTACTTCTGCTGGGCTTCTTTCATGTGATGCTCCACCTAGTGACAAACTTGTTCCTCACTGAGGCCTTTCAGCCTCATCATATCAATGATGGCAAGAGAAGGATAATACCACAGGGGAGGCAATGTGCTTCGATGGCCATCCACCAAATTCTATGCCATACTTCTTAGTGTGGAGAACCCCTTTGCAAAAGGACCAAAGCCTGCTGGGCCTCCTCAGCCACCACTAAGAAAGACTCTATTAAGTTCAGATCTCAGTACAGTTACATGCACCCATGTGCAGAATTTTTATATGAGCAACAAGTGAGCATGTATTAATTTGATATAGGAACCTTCAGACACACAGCTGTTTGTACAAGTCAAAGCTCTCCCCCCATTTTGGTTTTAAACACTGTAGACATATGGAAAACCCAAGCCTCAGCTGCTAGAGTACAACTTCCTTGTACTTGTCTTTCACCCCAAGAGAAAAAACTTTTCATGTATCCTCAGGGTTGCGGTTAAAGCACTATTTTTTCCACGGAGTGAGGTTCATCTTAGCTGACTTCTGCTGTCTAAAACCCACCCACAGCCTACATTCCCCTACAACCACTGTAGCTGGAAAACATCAATCTTCTTGCTCTCAGCCCTAGTTCCTCCCATGTGGGATGAAAGCAGAAATATTTACTGTTTTCTGAGAAATATTTACTAAGGTTTATTCTGTGGCTCAATCCAATAAAGTTTGTAAAAGTAGATATGACCAATATATTGTTATTATTGTTCATGAGAGAAATTGGAAAGATTCAGATCTTGCCCACTCATTTATACTTTTTTGAGATGGTTAGTGAGAAAAGTTTTGCCAAAATGTACAAAGACAACACTCTTGGGTCTGTCAGAGGTGGAGACAATACATCAAACATCTGCTTCGATGGGGGTAGAGCTCACTGTGCCATTATCTCCTATGACTATTTGTGGTTATTGCCCAGTCTTGATTTTTTGCCAACTTTCTTCCTTCTTTCAGACTCATTCAATTTTATTTCATCACCTTCCAAGGAAAAGCCTTTGATCATAGTTTGGATCTTGAAAAAGGAAGTGGCTGCCTCAGTCTCCCCTCTGCCACATTAGCTTTGAAATATTCCTCTCCCCTATGTCATCTCATCCTTTTGTGCAGTAATTCTGCTGAAAAATCTACACTTGTCTATAATGTACACTTAGCTGCAACAGCCTGCTGTAGTGAAATAATTTGTTGATGACTTGTGTTCTAATATTTGTAGCATTTTGACTTTCTTTTTTTTGGTTTTGTCCCTTAGAAAATACCAGCTTTGTTTTCAAGTTTTTATTCAACTGATTTCATTAAGAATTTGAAATGCAAATAATTTGATTTTTTTATTTGAAATTTTTTTGTTGATATCAGTATTTGATTGTTTAACATTTGTTTTCACCAGTTTCCAACAGATGGAGACTTTCAAGAGGAGAAAAGGTGGTTGTAGAATGTTTTGATTCTGTCAGATCCATGTCCTGGGATATGCTATTGTTGAGCTGAGGCATTGCTGAATTATGAATGCTCTAATCGAGCCCACAGGGTAAATTGGCTGCACTGTGTCTTTAAAGAGATACTACAGGAACTCAGGCAGTCAAAGATTTTAAAACTTGTTTAACATTAGTGGTCCCAGTGAGAAAAGAAAATCTCACCAAAAACTTAGATTATACAGAAACTGACTTTTTTCTTCATGAAAAATGTTTTGATGGAAATTCCCTACTGCTCTCCTGAGAAGAAGAGTTACCATGGTGTGGAAACTGCAAACAATGTTAACATACTGATGATGTGATTCAGAGCCAGTGTGGATTTCACTGTAGATATTGCCCTGACAGAGCATTTTTACTATGTTTCCCATGATATAGAGCTTTTGTGACATTTTGTGGTTTTCTATTAATGAGGACACCTAAATTTTGCTCTAAGTAGTTGATTTAAATGTCACTCCCCCCCCCCCCCACATCTGGGCATTTAAACCACCTGTCCCAACTTCCTTTAGGCAAACTAGGTTCAGCTCAAAGTCTTGTACAGCCCAGATTGCTCAGAGGCAAAAGTGTGCTAATAGTGTGTGTGGAAATCTTCATGTTCCCAGAGGAGATCAAGGTCTGATTCCAACCCTAACTCTGTTGCACGAACTGCTGAGATGCTGAATTTCAAATTTTGTTCAAATTATAACTTCAAAATATAAGTTCAAATGATAATTATAAGTTTTGAGACACAGAAAAACAGAGAGCTTGTAAGTCATTACATAGTAGTGGGGAATATCTGCTGGATATATTGGACATCAGCAGGAATTTATTCATGGAATCAGTTGTTAAACATTGAAGTGGACTATCCAAGGAGGTGATGGAGTCACCACCCCTGAAAGTGTTGAAAAAACAACTGGATGTGGCATTTAGTTCCATGGTCTGGTTGACAAGGTGGTGATTGGCCAAAGGTTGGACTTGATGACCTCAGGGGTCTTTTCCAACCTCAATGATTCTGTGATCCTGTGATCTGATGACAGATACAGTCATAACATGTGGAATCTGGAAAGCCGCACTGAATCAAAGTCTATTTTTATACAGAATGGAAAGACACTGAAATATACAATAATTCCTCGTGAATCATGTAATTGGCAGTTTGTAAAGCAAAATAAAGGGTGTGCTATTTTGTTAACAATGTGTAGAAACTAATTTTTACTTTCATAATACAGCAACCTACTGCAAATGTCATGACAGAAGGTTTCACTAGTAGATAAAGAAAACTTCCTTTGCTGCCAGTCAGATTTTTTTTGCTTCTGAATGACACGTGTTTGCAATGCTTTGCTGTGTGCTGCCAGCAAGTATCTCTGCAATCTCTGTTTACAAGAGATAAGATGAATTTTTGCATTACCAGGGCAAAAGGAGGGCCTATCCTTTAGGAGGAGACAGCAGGGATGTCTTTCCTTGTAAAGCTGTATTGTTTTCTTAATTTTTCTTACCTACCAGTACAGAAGAATTCTTGCACCACGTAACATCAATATATGCTGATGAATGGGAGAATACATTTGAATCCTTTACTAGTTCATCAAACCTAGTAGTAGATGATGCTTCTAAATAGTGGAAAATATTGTTGATGTATCAGCTGTGCAGTGATGAGTGGGAAGATTTTTTTCCTGATTCCAGGACAAATAGCCTGGAGGAAGAGATTTGACTGGCTTTATCTTGCCACATGTTAAACATTACTGTTCAGAAAGTTCCTCAATCCTTTCAAAAATCTGTTTGTGAAAGCAAGCATAAGATCGGGCTGGAGCATTTCCCAGAATTGATTCCTGACCGTTATGAATTGAATCTTCTCCTTGCCAGAAGCTGATAAGCAGCTGGGTTTCACATGTTATCAAGGAGGAGAGTAGCATGAGACAATATTCTGAACCTGCTCTGTTCCCTGGAAAGCCAAAGGCAAAATTTTTTACTAATTTTAGGTGGAGCAGTCGTAGGGTGTTAGAATCAATAATTTTGGTGTTGCTCAGCCCAGTCCTAAATCCCCAGTGTGATATTAAAGTTCTTCTAATGATATAATTTTTAATCAATATGATTTACTTATTAATCAGAAATGTTCTATAGTAAAATTTTACCACAGCTGTCTGAGTTATTAATACCACTAAATGATGCAGTTCCATACATCTGTGGAACTGTATTCTTGCTGGAACAAGCACTGGGGAATACCCTGACCCATCCTAAGGGCTTCCTGAAGCAAGCTAGGCTACCAGTAACAGATTTCTCCTTATCTAGCTGAATTTTTCATAACAAGACAATAAAGCAAAGAAGTGTTTTCATAAATTTCACAGTTAATAGGTACAAATCTCCTCATTCTCTTAATTTAGTATTGTGATTGATAATGAACAAGTGCTTTTGTGTTTATAAAAGGACTCGTTTTCTTCAGCATGTCTTTGATTTGTTGGAGGTTCAGCCCACACGAATGATTTTTGTTCTTCAGCTGCTATGGGAGAGGTGACGTCCTTCGGTCAGCGCTGCTAAAGTGCACCAAGAAGTCTTTGGATGTACCAAGTGGATGAAGGACCTCAGGGGCTCACTTCTTTCTCTGAGAAGCTGCAGAATTTGGGTGGGAGGTACCTACTTAGCTGATTAGGTGTCTTTAGGTGCTAAAGAGTACTGCATTAACACCAGGGTGCCATTAGATTTTTATGTGCTGTACAAGTTTAGAGGGCTCCTGGCAGCCATTAGCTTAAGAAGTGCTCTTGGATTTAGGCAATAAATTCCACCTAAATCTTAGAAACCAATGTAGGTAGTCTGAATGACATTCAGTGTTCCCAGTCCTCACTTGGATGCCAGAAAAACAAAACCAGTATAATATAAAAAGTATTATGGATGGGGATCCAGATCAATCTCTTATCCTGTTGCCCATTGCCTAGGAACCAGTCTTACTGAAGTCTCACTCTAAAGCTGATGGTCTTGTTGTGGGCAACCTGAGGCTGTAAAAGTCACAACAGGCAGCTGTGTTGGCTCCTTGAGGTAGGCTGGGTGACTCAGGTCCTCCTCTGCTGCCAAGCAGAGAGAACTGGATCTTGTCTGACAAACATTGTACATTGAGATTGTAGCCCCATTTGCACACTGCATATTACAGAGAATTTACTTTGTCTCTTCCTTGTTTTCTTTCTCTGTTTAAAATAGGAGTAAATCAGGGTGGAAATGTATTTCCTCAGAGTTTACACAGCAATACAGAATAGAACTGTCCTGTAATGATGCATATAAATAATTAGTAGTGCTCCAATAGAGATTAAATAGGTGCTTCCACAGTTGCTTGCAAAAGGTAGCTACAAAATTTAAATGTTGAGTTGCAAAACAAGAAACTGAATCTCATGTTACATTGCTGTAAGAAAAAAAAATAAATTGAACCCATAACTTCAATGTATGTGACCTTAAGAATCACAGGATCATGGAATAATTTAGTTGGGAAGGGAGCTCTGGATATCATATAGTTTGACTTCCTACTCAGAAAGAGCCCCTGAGGAGCAGGTAGCTTTGTCAAATCCAGAGTTATTTGTGTCCCAGTTCCAGTATTTGACAAGCCTTGTGCTAAAAAAATTCATATATTTAATTGGAGATTTTTGTGATGCAACTTGTGTCCATCACCTTTTTAAATACCATTGTGCTCCTAGAAGAGCCTGTCTCCATCTTCTCTATAATCTCCTATTAGGTAGCTGGAGACAGCAATAAGATCTGTAAGAACAAAATTACTTCTGCTTGCTAAATTGAAAAATACTGGACTTTTCTGCCTTCAAGGCATTCTTCCTTACAGCTTTAGTGACAGTCAAAAGTATCTTTGCACAAAAGCTTTCTGCTTTCTGAGGAACCTTTTATTTCTGAAAAGAAATCCTATTTAGGGAAACGTCCTTGTACAAGGGGTTGACAGGCAATTCTGCTTATCTTCACCTACTTTTCACTTCTCATCCACAAACTGAAGGTCGAGAACTGTAGTTGTCATTCTGAGCTCGTGATAGGAGCAGGAAGTTCCTTTACCACCCACACGTGAGAAGCGCTGAGAGCTGACTGGGTAAAATCTTTGCCATGCTCCATGACTGCAAGAGGACAAACTCTGATTTACCGGAATTCATTTCAGAGAGGAGTGAAAACTGATGGCTTGCTCCTTTTGACCTCTCCTTTCTCTGCTACCTAGAGGGAAGTAAGATTTGCTTTGGATTAGGTGCCTTCTTCACTCCAGCTCTCCCTCGCACCAGTTACAAGTTCTTTGGTTGCACTACTGCAAGCCCCTAACGTGTGTTTGCAGCTGAACATGTGCCCAAGCAATATGCCTGAGTTGAGTTAAGCTTTAGTTGGGTGAATGAGGTCTCATTTCCTCAGTACAGGAAGGACATGGGTCTGTTGGGGTGGATCCAGAGCAGGGCCACAAAAGTGATCAGAGGGATGGAGCACCTCTTCTGCAAGGAAAGGCTGAGAGGTCTGAGACTGTTCAGCATGGAGAATAGGAGGGTCTGAGAAGGCCTTTTAGCACTTCACAGTACCTAAATGGGGCTTAAAAGAAATGGGGACAGACTGTTTGGTAGAGCCTGTAGTATAGGACATGGGGCAATAGTTTTAAAATAAAAGAGGGTAGATTCAGACTAGATATAAAAAAAATTGTTTATCTTAAATGTGGTGAGACACTGCCACTCAGATAAGCTGTGGATGATCCATCCCTGGAAGTATTCAAGGCCAGGTTGCATGGGGCTCTGAGCAACTTGGTCTAGTAGAAGATGTCCCTGCCTGTGGTAGGAGGATTCGGATAGATGGCCTTTAAAAGGTCTCTTCCAAACCAAACTATTCTATGATTCTGTGATCCAACCACCCCCTCCTTCCCCGAGGGACATTACAGAATACACCGGGGAACAGGGAGCTTGCTTGGCCTTTGTGCTTCTCTGGAGCTACTGCTTGAGTGGGGCTGTCACCAGATGTGCAAAGTCACCAAAGTGACCTCATTGGCTGAGAAGCAGCACAGGTCAATTTGCACAGTGTTAGTGTGCTTTGGAAACCTTTGTTCTTCCTGCTCGTGTTGAACAGCTTATCAGACTCTGAAAGGTGACTTAATTTGTATCACCATGCAAAGATATCAATGTAGGAATACAAATATTTTTATTTCCAGTCTGTACTCCTGTCATTGGTTTTATGTATATTGCCGAGTATGATCAATGATATAAAAAAAAATGGCAGATAGATTCTGAGCAGGTGAAAGAAATATTCAAGATATATCACCTTTATTTCTGAGCCATTTTAGTTATGCTGGAATTAAATCAGGAATAACTCCTGTCAGCCAGGGAAATCAGAACTGGGTTAATGTGCTAGATGAGGCCAGCAGATTCAATCTTATTATTGTTCGTGTCACTCTCAGAAACTCTCCTTTTTTTCCAGGTTTCTCACTCGGAAGCTTTTATTGTTAGAGTAAAAAGAGATTTCACTGCTTCTTACACATTCTTCATTCTTAGTCTTCATCTGAAGAAGTGTAGCAATAGTGCCCTACTTAGATAGATAAGAAGAAGGTAAGAAAATGAACAGAAAGAGTCAGAGTTCAAGCAAGCTTCATTGTTTCCCTAGTCTATACTCCAGGAACAGAATTCTTTTCTGATAAATTTTCCACTACTTTATACTTTTTAAATAAATCAACCAATTGATCTACAACATTACCCTGGAAACTGAATCGACTCAAAGAAACTCACTATACAATTGAAATTTCCTCTTGCTGCTTCCCTGCTATCACCAATTTCCCTGCTTCACAGGAGTGCAGCAGCATGGGTTTAATCAAAGATGGACCAGTGGGAATTGCTTTGAGAGGAGCAGATCCCTTACAAAGCCTTTAGGAGCGACAAATGTTGAGGAGAAAAGCATAGATGCAGATCTGAGGTGAACAAGTCAGCATAATTTACCAGTTATTTCTGCCTGGATATGTTCCACTGCCACTGCATTTATGCAAAGCATTGAGGTAGTGCAGCAACATGCAGGGAAAGCAACAATAATTCAGCCAATTTTCATAAGCCTTTTCTCTCTCAGTGAAAAATAACACTCCCACAGGCAGTGCATTAACAATATCATTTCTATAACAGTGGTGTCTCCTTGCCCAGAAAAGATCACGGACACATCTCCTTGGAGCTGAAAACATGTGCTAAAGGTCTATCTCTGTTTCACAGTGTTTGTGCACTTATATAAGAAAACTAAAGACACAAGGAAAGTTATTATTGTTGTCATTATTTTATTGGGAGGAGGTGAAGGAAATAAAGCAAGGACAATGCTACCAAGTGCCCTAAAGCCCCCTAAGCTCTATCTTGGAAACAAAATACAACCAGACTGATAGCCACACGTTGGTAGGTAGTGATGAAGAGCAAGACCCAAAGGAAGATAGATGAGTCATGATTTGTTTCAAAAATAATATCAATAACATGGAATTAAATGCACAAAATTTTACTGATGTAAGAAATATTTAAAAAACAGTAAGCGCAGTATGGAGTTACAGAAACTGTACTTTAAAACAAAAATGTCACATTGCCTTACTTAGAGCATTTTGAGCATTCATATGTGTAATAAACTAGATGTTAAAATGAAAGGTAAAAATATTGAAAGTATTTCTGTAAAGGATCAGTATCTCTGGGATGTGCAGAGAATTACAGATAGATAACCCAGTTTACAGAGACCCCCCATTTTCGAGTTATGACTATTTGCTCATCTCCTGACTTGCCTTCTGCTAATGAGGTTGTAATCAATAGAAATTATAGCACCTAGGAGCACTACAGCACACAGGAGATTAATAGTGGAAAATAGTTGTAACCTTCCTATTAGATACTTCTGGCAAACATTGTTTGCTTCTGATAATACTCATGGACGTGAGCAATAGTCCTGAAAGATTCACATCAGTACCTGAGACAGCACAAAGGTGCTCAGCAGTAATAACAGATCAGCGGTGAGGCTGTTTCTGCTATCTGTGGGTTATAAAAACATTAACTCAGTCCTTCTCCCATGGCTGTAAATGGCTTCTGGGATATCAAGAGGTTATCCTAATTGCCTTATCATCCCGGACTGTGTCTGGATTTGTAGTGTCATCATCATCATCATCCCCAAACAGTTTGGGTTGGAAAGGACTCTGAAGGGTCCATCTCATTCTCAGAGAGACAGTGGCACTTCCTGCCGCAGGCCAGCAGAAGTGGAGCCCTGGTATGACCAGATAACTCCTCCTTCTCCACTCAGTCAATCTCTCCAGTGCTTTGGACAATGGAGATGAACTTCATTCCTCATGATGGGAAGATAAATTCTTTGGAAGGGGTCTGTCCCTCTTCCTTACCTTTGTTTCCTTGTCCCATGTCCCATCATTCCAGTGCTGCAGCACACTGTGCATACTGGGTGTGCTTCTCCCTCCTGTTTGTTTCCAAACCTGGGTAAATGTGCAGCCTTATGGGCAGTCTCCAACATGCTGTGGACAATGAGTGCAGAAAAGGCCTTGGCCACCCAGTCACAGACCCTCAAGGGTGCCCTGTGAGGAGATGCTGGAAGGCTGCAGAAACCTCTGATTTGCTTGCCCTGCTTACCAGCCAACAGGAGCAGCAATATCCATTGCTCTTCCAAGGCTGGAAGCCATTGGACTTGCATACACCATGTACTCTTGGCTTCCCTTAATGCAATGCAGCAAGTGAAAACGACCATGAGACCCAAAGTGTACAATTAGCATGAAGACCAACCAGTTAAGCAGAATAAGAGACCTGAATAATTTGTCAGTCTCAATGTGCATGGCTCTCATGGACTTTTCCATAAGGACTTTGGCAAATAAAGAAAGAAGTCACAGCAGCTCTTGAATGGCAGGGCAGTATTACACCCTCCTACCTTTCTTTTCTATTTTTCCCCTGTGTGTATTTTCCTTGGGAAAAACTTTTTTTTTGAGAGAAGGCTACAGGAAATTTCCAGCTGACTCAGCTATTGAGAATTTTCCCCAAGATCTCATTTGGTTTTGTTCTGCTCTGCATCCCAAAGTATACTGACTGTGTATTTGCTCAGTGTCTGTATCTCTGCAAGTTCACTGCTCACTGTGTTAACCTGTTTAATAATTCATCTTCAATTGCAACAACAATTTGGCTGTTCAGATCAGGTTTTTACTTTCTAAAACCACTCCACACATTTGCTGAGGTGACCCCTTCTGCTCATACTGATCAGAAGAGTTATCATTGATTGGATCAGCTTGCATATGCTTTTGCTCATATTTGTTGATATTTCAAGGACAGAATATTTCAAGGATGTAATTCTCTTATCTTTTTGGATGATGCTGAGATGAAAACAAAATTGTTATATCTGGGGAGAGTTAATTATAATTCAAATCTGTTGCAGTTGAGTTGGCTTGGCCAATAAATACTAAATAGAACGTGTTCAGTGTTTGAAGACTGAGACTATTCTTTTGTGCAAGCTAGTTTTGTAAGTTAATGGCTCCATGGAAGGATAACAAATAAACTTTTGACAGCCAGAAACCCTCTGCTTTGTGCTGGATAAAAACCTGAATAGTACTGAGACCAAATGCAACTTAGGTTTATATTCATTCAAGGGCATTGTGCTGGGGCATGTGGTCTGGCACACAGAACAAGGGAGGGTAAGAAATCACTGTCTCTCCTTACTCAGCATAATCTTACACAACTGTGAATTTGAAGCTCAGGCTTCCTTCTGAATAAGGCCTGAAATAATTTTGGATTTGCTTTTGTTTATATCATGTATCAGTGGGGAACCTGAGACATGGAAAGAAGCCAAAATGGAATCAAGACTTTCCGAGTTTCAATTTATCATCTGCTTAAGGAGATTGAAGGTTTAGCTCCTCTAAGCCTTCAGGAGCATAGGGAGGAGGCAGGCAGGTCAGGCAGAGGGTTTTTCAATAGCAAGAGAACTCCATGCTGGAAACAACATCAGTTCATTGATGTTCAGAGGCAAGAGACAAGAAGTGATTCCCAAAACTCCCAAGAAGAGATACATCATTCTCTAGGTGCCAGGTGAAACAAACAAACAAAAGCAACAATCTAAATGCTCCTGAATATGGGAAGCATTGTGTTAATCCATTTTAAAATTAGCTCTGTAAACCTAAGAAATCCTTGCTTTCTGACCATCCTGCTCAGCAGCAGACTAATCAAATCCTACCATGACATGTTCTTGAGCACAGTCATGGGTTAGGGTCACTGATACTGAATCTTTTTCATCCTCAGGCTGCTTGTTAATTTTGTGGTGAACCAGTGATGACAGATAACTGCACAGCCAGGGCTGGGCAGGCCAGACCAGTTCTTACCTCCTCCTTGACCACAGACACCTCTGTTGATTTAATATTAAATGTGGTTTGGTCACTGGATGGTCTATCTGCAGATCAGCTGTGCTTCCTGAGGGATACATGACAAGATGCCTATGAATTTTCAATGGCCAGGACCTGTGAGAATTAAGAAATAGCAATTGCAATGACTGAGAAAATTTTTATGTGAATGTCTTTAAGAAGTGAAGATAATTCTGAAGCAGTGGTACTCATCAAGATCCATAAAGTGCTTCTGTAGTCCTGTTTATTTTCCTAAGTACCTGTGTTTTGCATTTTGAGTCATCCCTCCCAAGGTGATACCTGATGCATTTCCTGCAGGACACAGTTACATCTTTGCTGCAAAGATGGGTTGAAGCAGCAGCTCGACTTCAAGGACAATTAGTCCTTAATACAGCAGAAGCTGTTGAGGGCACTGGGAAATGAAGTTACTGAACATGGTCTTGATCTTGTGAAAACACCCAGTAAGAGATACCCTGTCACATGAAGAACCCCGCTGGTCCTAGGAAAACAAGAGACCAGGGGTGTCTGTGGGCTTGCATGAGTGTAAGGGTCTGAAGTTACAGGAGCACTTGTATCAGTGTAAAAACTGCATGAAAATGTCTTTCAGGATCAGGATATAGATGCATACTGTGACCCTTTCTTTAATTTTAAATAATTTTTCTCCCTATGAAGGTACTAAGTATTAGGTTTTTAGAGACTTTAAAGCAGGCAGTCTTGGCAAGTATAATGTCATTCAATGAGATTTGTGAAGTTAGAAGGAATATTGAAATTTCATGCAAAAATGTAAGTTTCTTCATATCAGCTCTTTTATGATTGCTGTTGATTTACATAGGTATAATGTCTTTTCCTCATTCCAACTAGATACTTCCTCTTCTCCCATAATTCTGTGGCCTATAAATATAAAAATTTGTAGACTGCGGAGTTTTCACTTCTGTCTTAGATCTTGCACAGACAGGAAAACGCAGGTCTAATGGGTATTTCTAAACTTCTGAAGGAATTGGAGGGAAAAGAATACTTATCAGAAATCAGGCCAACTTCCTTTATCCTTGAATTTCAGACAGAAGGATGTCTTTTCCGGCCAAACTGCAAGATCAGGTTCAGCAGATGGGACGCAGTTCTCAGTTCAGCCCCAAAGAGGATCTTTTTTTAGTCATTTATAGAGGAACTGATTTTCCTGGTGTTCAAGCACAGGTGGGCATCTAGGGGCAGTTTGTAAGTCTTCATAGTTTTTGGAGTGCAACAGCAGATTAAGTGATTTTGGAGAGATCCACAAAGTTCTGGGAAGAAGTTTCGTTTCTGCAAAAAAATTGGTTAGGGTGTGTGTCTGAGTCCCAGGGAAGGAAATGAGTCATAAATGTCAGATGCTCAGATTCACTGGGGTACCTAAATCTAGGGATAGATTGCCACTACCTCAGCTTCTTCTCATGGTGTGAAAAATTATAGAGAGTCCTTTCATGTCAAAAATGACACGAAAGAAGGGGCTGTGAGAGACGACTTCTTAAGCTGACGCTGCTGCTGAAAGGACAGTTCCAGGAGTTTGGTGATCTTCACTGTTGAGTAGATATTTTGAGGAGAGAGATCACAGCTATTTTTTAGGAATAACCTGTTTTGTTGTTAACAGAATCATAGCAGATTGTTAATTCACTCCATGTACTCGTGCATGTAGTTATTAGCCCCTCACTCAGAGCTGAGTGGGTGCAGCAGTGTCTGGAAGTCCCAAGCCCAGCTGCATACTCAGAACCTTGGGGTCAAACTGCTCATCTGCATACAGCAGCTGTGACACTCCTCAAAAAAAGTCTGAACCATGCAACCTCTCATTGCTGCCAGGGGTTCCAGCAGACTCCACTGAGTTTATTGAGTCTTCTGGACTATGCAGCACTGCAAATAAATCCCTGGAAGAGTTTCAGGCACTACCTTCTCAGTACATACCTTCCCGCTCTTGTTTTCTGGTGACAGCATCTCCTAACCAGTGTTTTGTGACTTTTCATTACAACTGGATGTTTTAAGAGCAAGCAAGAGAGAAACATCAACAGAATCACCTTGAATTGCCCAGCCAGGATCACTCCATGATGAATGGCTGGAACAGTCTTTTTTCCCTGCCCACCACGTTTGGACATCACATATCAAACTGGAACATTTGGATTTTTTGAAGTGGTATTGCCTTTAAAATAACGAGTTATTTAATTAGAAAAAACCTGATTTCCTGAGTTTTTAGCCTCCAACTAGAATTTCAACCATTTTTAGTCTTAAGTTTCACTGGTGAACTTAAATGAACTTGAAATATGCCTACAGCTCTGTCACTAATATGTCACCGATGGGGACCAGTAACTGGCAAAAGACATAACCTGAATGCAATGAGGACCATATTTCCTCAGCTAAAAATATGATTGACACTTTTTATTATCAGTTGAAAAATTCCACATCTTGAAAATGTGTGATAGGTAAACAGCAGTTTTTTGCTGCATTCCCAAGCTGAAAAAGCAGCTTGCCAGGCAATTTTTGGCAGAAAACAACAAAAGCTTACTATTACACTTGCAAACCAAGTGAGGAAACAGTAAAAGTGTACTGGTGTAAGAAAAACACATGCAGACTAAGCTTCACTTGATCCCTGATGAAAAATGGCACCTTATATTTCAACAGATATTTATTTTTATGATTTTTATGCCTGTCATCTTCAATTTCTTCTTTTTCAAAACATCTTGCTGACATTAAATTAGAGTTTTTTCAAGCTTCCAAAATCCCATCAGCATCTCTCGCACTCTCATAGTCTACAGGGCTTGACTGACAGTATCACTATAATGCTGTCTTTTACATTCTTTTACCAGTCTTTATATCTGGAAAATGGTGAAGTCAAAATTTATGGTATCACCCCTTGATGACCTCAGATGAAAAATTTGAAATAAGAGTTTTAGGGTGTGTTCTCAATTATTTTTTCTTATTCTTTATGACTGTAGTACAAGAGTAAGAAAAAACAGCCAAGAAAACATGCTTGGATCTGGTGTGGGAAGGCAAATTTGCTTGTGTTATTGCTGTTATGCAAATGCGAACCATTTTGCAGTGTAGTCTTTAAGTTATGGGTTTTTAAGTGAGAGAGGGGAAATCCCAAGGGCAATCTTTGCTGACTAGGGAGAAACATCTCTTATATGTAAGAAGGACACCTAACTGCTAAATTCAGATGCAATGATGGATGAGAGGGTGTACACTGAGTTGAACTGATGCCTTATCTGGCTACTTAGAAACAGAGACTAGACAGCAGTAAAGGAAAAGGTGGCATTTTATTTGAAAGGCCTTCAGATGTACACTTTGGGCTCCAGAGGGTCCTGCCTCAGTGGATCCTAAAATGGATGTGTGGTTACGATTTCTTCACACTTTTATATCAACATAAATTCATGAACCAGAACCCAGCCAATGATGGAATTTCCCCAAGCTTGCCCCCCTCTCCCCAAGTTGATGGTTTAAAGGTCTTGTTCTGGGTGTCTTTGGAGAGCAAGTTACAGAGGCTTTGTTATGTCTATCTTAGCACAGAGAACAGCACTTAACAAGCTACAGAAAACTTCAGAGCTACACTAGCAGTACAAAATTTGAAAAATATAAAAGCTAAAACCTAAGGCATCACTCCAACAAAAGGCATTTGTGTTAAAGACTCTTGAGATGAGTTGTTGGGCCAGAGTCCTTCATAGAGTCACCACTGCTTTGCGGTGACTACCCTGTGCCATGGGACAGGGCAGAGACTGGGCCTGTGCTGCTTGCTTTGACCATGGACAAAAAATAAATCCCTTGATTCAGCTATCTGTGATTAATGCTTAGTGCTAGTGGTCATTGTCAGTGCCTGAAGTGGTAGGGATGAATATTTCAAATACAGGTTGGCGTCTATTGCACACCTCCTTTACCCATTTTAGAACAAATTTTAACTTTGGGCTGAATATGCAAATTGTGAATGATAAATAGCAGGATTAGTAAGAGGCCAGAGGCTCAGCTGGTGTCCTGGTTTGAGACAAATTCAGAGGAAAGTATCCTCTGATAGAAGGCAAATTACAGCCATCCCTCCCCCACCAGGTTCAGGAAAAAAAGAAATATTTCCTTGGAGGAAAGTGAAGAGGAAACAAAACTATTTATTTAACAAACACACAGGAAAAGAATAATAATGCTAAACAATAAAATCTCTCACTGTGGAGAGAAACCCGGAAGATTTTAGAGTCCTTCTGTGGGTGTGGTCTCTCTCTCCTCTTTGCAGCTGGGTCAGCGTGGGGGATCCCCCTCCAGGCTGGTGGAAGGTCTCCCAGTGAGGTTTTGATCTTCTGGTGTTCTGAACAAGTCCAGAAGAGAAGAAGAAGAAACCAAAGTACCAGGAAAACACAAGATTTTAACTCTCTGTCTCTCTCCAAAGAAACAGAGCTGAGAGCTGGCTGGAAAGCAAGGAAGGTGCTTCCTCCCCTCTCTCCTGCAGCAGCAGCAGTAGCTATACCTCCCCACAGCAGAACAATAGAGAGGAGTAGTGACCTTGAAGCACAGAACTGCTTTGAAAAAGTTCCTCTGTCTGTTTTTATTCTTTCTCTCCCCTCTTGGGCTCAGTTTAAAGGCACAGAAAGGCACAAGATTCATATCTGGGCGACATGAGATACACATCATAAAGTCACCCCAAGGCAGCTGGGAAGAGGCAGAAGCAAAACAATGAGATTTGGCTGCTGTAAGTATCTCCAGGTGGGACACACTGTGGTATCTGTAGAAAGATATTAAGCATACTGCCTGTTGAATTAGGCCTTTGGGAAGGTCTGTTGGATTCCTGAGCAGAAAAAAAATGGGCAAGTGAAGATTCATAGCTCTGAAAGAATTTTTGCTCTGTCTATTAGACAGTAGGGCAGTCAGGTATGGTGTCCTCTGAAGGTTTTGAAGGCACTGATTGCGTTCACAGCATTCTGTAGAGGAAGAGTGCCTGTCCTCTCATCCCATCAAGCTTCTGGGTGCCTTTATCTAGGAGTTATTCTTCAAACAGATCCATTTCTAGGCAGCCTCATTCTCTACTACTACCCCTTCTGCTTTTGACTGTGCTGGTTTCTAACAAATTAACCTGCAGTCCTATGTTACAGATTTTGTTTTACTGTTTATCTCCCCTTAACTTGGCTGCTCTTTGCTGTCTCAATTCATCCTGCTTGTCTCACATGGGCCATCACCATGGATGGCTAGTTTCTATGAGTCCCTCTCTTTTGTCACCTTAAGCCTATTTTCCTGAAACTTGAAACATATCCAGACACTTTTATGTAAGCTCTCTTCATTCCTACTTCTGCAGGATTTATTGTTTTCTGTATAAATATAGATTCTTTGAAAATATAGAATTAGTAGGAAAAACCTTCAATAGGCGTTTGACTTTGGGGTGCTTGGTATTTCTCAGATATACTTGGTTCCAGCTCACTTGTCTAATAAACATTATATGATTGAAGTGGTCAAACTCTGTAGTCCCTGATACATAACACATTTTTCATTTATCTCCTTCTGTCACTGTTGGATGGGAATTGATCTGTTGAAGTGTATGATATGGTCTCTTACTAATGGCTCACAAATCTCTCTCTGTCAAGGGAGTGCCCATATCACACAATAAAATTCATCTTGACTGTGGAAGCCTCTCAAGGGTCTGAGCAAAATTGGTCACACTGTCTGGAATAAACTTTTTTTTTTTCTCCTTAAACACTGGTTTATCTCAGAGTATCTTAGCTGGACCAAAAGACAGATACTTTGAAAGCTGTTTTTATACTAAAAAAAAGTAACCACCAGCTAGAATGGGTATGCTGTGGTCCGTCAGTCTGAAATGATCTATTCTGAGTCCTAAATGTCAAAACACATGGTATTTTTGAACTGACATTTTGGGGGCATTATTTCTTCATGGAAAGTTCAAGCACGTTCAACTATCCATCACTTTTTGGCATGCAGCCAAACTGAGCAGAAAACCTTTATTTTTCTTGTTGTTATTGTTGCTGTTGTTATTATTGTCATCCTCTTGTTTAATTCTTATGCATGTCCCAGGACCAGCAGCAGCAGTAGTCAGTAACAGTACAATTCTGTAAGTTTTGGAAAAGGTGTAGATTTAGGATAACTCTCCTTGCGGCCTTGATGCTGTCATCAAGTCAGCTTTTCCTAGCCCTACCCATCCTTCAACTTTTTGTGCTACTTTTCCCCTTCTGCCCTCATCCTGACCTATCAGGACAACTTCAGTGTAGCAAGACCCACTGTGTCACTGTAGCTGTAAAACCTATGGAAACAGCATGAAGTGCCAAGGAGTACCTGTTTGGGAAGAAGGCAGGTCTCTGGACAGAGTTAGAAAGAGTAGATGTGCTTGGCACACTGTCTCGGCCAAATTCTGGCCTGACTGTAATTCAAGGTGTTAATGTCGTGCCTGTAAAGCTTTACTCATGTGAAATGGAGGCTGAATTATTTTCAAAGAACTTATTCAGACTTCAAACTCAAGAAAGCTAGGACAGGCCAAAATCAGGCAAATTGTACTGTGTCTTTTTCTCTTCTTTTTTCCTCCAGCTTCCATAACACTGTCTGGGGTTTGGATATATAGCCTATAAGGGACTCAATGCTGTGCAGCTATTCATCATTCATCCTTCCTTCCTGTTGGCAAATGGTGCCATCACTATGGTCAGGTCACTGCCTGTCCAAGCATTAACCCAGCACCACCATGTCCCTGAGTGTCACTTCTACTCCGTTTTTTAAATACTTCCAAGGGTGATGATTCTACCACATCCCTGGGCCCATTCCAATGCATGACCCTTTCAATGAAGAAATTTTTCCTAATATCTAATTTAAACCTCCCCTGGTGCAACTTGAGGCCATTTCCTCCTGTCCTGTTACTTGCTACCTGGGAGAAGAGACCATCCCGCATTTCACTAAAACCTCTTGATTATCAGTATGGACTGTTGGCTTCACAACCCCCTTCCTCCCTCTTTGTGTATGGCCAAGCCCTTCCTCTGTCACCTGCTTCTTCATATTCTCTTCTTACATCTTTTCTACCCCTCCTCAAAATGATGTATTTCTTATGACCTTTGCAGTTAAACATCACTCTTCCATCTTTTTTTTTTTTCTGTTCCCTGCCTTCACTTCTTGCACCATTGGCTAAAATTAGCAATAAAGGTGCTGTAGTTTAAATCATGTCTTGCCTACATGGTCCTTGCACAACAGAGATTGTGCAGATAGTGTGTTTGTATGAGGTAACATTATTACTTCCCTGCAACATGGGCACACATCATATGGAGAAGAATTCCCTGGTCATATAACAAATGGATAAAAAGTCTCACTGAAGGCCAGCATAAATTTTTGGCTATTTTTCTATGGAAAATTTGGGAAGACTTAGTTCTAGATGCCCTAAAGAGAAATAATTCCTAATAACCTGTACCTCCAGCACTTCAATAACACTGCTCCAGACAAGGTGGCAAACTCTCCATGAAATGGAGTGTGTGTATGCCCTCCTTTCTGCCCTAAACCTTTCCAGCCAGGTTGGGCAATTCAGGGGGACTTCTAGCTTCATCTCACTGGATCTCAGGACAGCTATATAGAAAATCCACTGTGTACATTCCTTGCCCTGCGCTGGGCTGTGATGGGTGCATACTGTCCAAGTACCTATGTGAGGGACCTTGAAGGGTTGCCCTATAAAAGTTTAACATCTTAAGTGATAGCAACAGAGTCCCAATATTGGAGAGTTTCTGGGCTCTGCACAGGGATTTGAAGGTGGGAATGCAGCGCTTGCAGTCCAGGGAGAGACATACCTGCCTCAGTGCTTGCCGCAGCAGCTCCTCTGATGCTGAGACACTCAGACTGCTCGGGTCAGTGATTTGTGTCCCTGGATGCTCTCTCTGTGCTCCGTGTCTGTGAGCTTGGGGATGAACAAGTCTGCAGCTGTTCTGCAGAGCCAGTGGAGCTGGCTTAAGGTGATGGGTTGGGACACGCATGTGCAGGGGCCTTCAGAAAGTATTTGTGGGCAATGAGATGATGCCTTGGCCGTGTGGGTCTCTCCCAGGCACTCACTGTTCTGTGGTGCCTCAATTCTTGCTTAAAGGAAGGCAGTTGCTGTATTTATGGCAGGAATTTGTGGTCACTGGGGATTTGTCTCCTTGAGCAAAGGCTCAATTAACTGGTTTCTTCTACAGGACTATGAGTTACTGCTTTCCTGGTCCCTAGTGTTTTACTCCAGGTTCTTTAATGCATTGAAATTGATATTTGCCCTGTGTAACTTTATGCTGAGAGACCTGCGAGCCTCCATCGGTAACTGCTGGTTAAAGGAGTGAAGCAGGCACTAAACAATGTGAGACCTTCCCACTCCCACACCTCTCCATTAGCTCTGTCTGGGGCCCACAGCCCTTCTTACATACCTGCTATAGCTGACAAAATGAACACTCCTTTTCCACCCCACATCCAGCTAGCTGAGTAAGGCAGGATCCACTTGCATCCCATCCATAGACTGTACCTGTTCCCCAAATCCACTTGCCCCATGGACTGCACTCAGGCAAATATCTAAGCTCATTTAGTTGGAAATGAGCCTTCTGCCAATTCCCTTGGAGTTGGGGATCAGCAGGGCTTTTCCCTGCTTAGCAGACACACAGTCTCAGAACAGTGTTTTCCTTCTCATTTGGTATCTCTAAAATAGAACAATGTGGTGTCCATTGAGAAAAGAGGCTCTGGATATGCTGCCTGTGAGATTTCATTGTAAGCTGATGAGCATACTTACCTACAGCAAATGCCAGTGCTATTAAAGAAGGATTATATACAGATGACGAGTTAACAGCTTAGGAAATATTTGCCTGATATTTTACAGGAGATGTATTGCCATTAGCGAGCATCTGACTCCCAGCAAATCCCATCCAGGCAAGCAGAGTACAGCCAATAAATACACCATCAAATGGTGCTTTGGTGACTCCTGCATCCTACAATGCCTCTCCAAAATCTCTATTTCAGATGACAGGAGCATAAGACAAGCATTTGCCCTCAGACTCTTCAGATTTGTTCTCTAACTCATTAGGCTTACAGTGTTCAAAACACTGTTTGTTAAAAAATAGAGAAAGAAATGGGTGTTTGACATAGGTTTGACACTCACAGTACATAAATATGGTGATGACTGTGACAATTTTGCCCTGTGCTTAGATTTGAAGGTAATGAACAGCCCCTGATCAGCTTTAACTGCAGATAGCACAGTGGCAACACCCTTTTTTGGGAAAAAGAAAGGAGTAAGAAGACCTTAAAGAAAATGTTTCCTTGGAGTCCAGCATGAGTTTTGCTCAGAACAGTCTTCTGGAACAGGTAAGTCAGGCAGAGGTCAAACAGGATTTGGTGGTGCCACTGATGAGTTTCTGCTCCAGACTGGGACTTCATGTGAGCTGTTAGAGGTGGATTTTACTCCAGATTCCCAGCATTTTATACTTCTCTTACATATTTAAAGCCTATCCCAGAGTTTTGCTGCTTAAAGACATCTTCAAATTGCCATTTATACCTGATGCCCTATTGCATTTCTGTATTCTACTGCAAGGCAAAGTCTTTGGCAGCGTCAATGAGTCCCTGTTGGAAGGGAAGCCAGAAGAGGCTGCAGTGAAAGCTCTTTATCCATACATTCCAGAGCAAGCCCTCAGGCTAGTTGCTTGCCCTGTGACATTAGTTAATCAGTTGGTGTGGTGTAGGGGCCAGCTGTGTATTGGCCTTCTACTGATGCTGTAACAACCCTATCACTGATAGAATATGTTAGACCTAATTAATTTTCCCTGGTTGCCACCACCTGGTTCTGCTTAGATCAAGCGCTAATGAGTAGTTGACAGTGGTTAATGAGCTTCTGCAGCAAGCAATTCAATTTCTTCACTGATTAAAATTGCTTATATCTTCTGGGCACCATGCTCCCCTTCTGGGATATTTGGCACCATTAACTCTCTGTTAGGTCAGGTAGGATCCATCTCCATCAGTAAGAGACTGCAGCAGTTGGTACTGTCCAGAACTGCCCTCCTCCACTGAGCAGGGGAGCTGTGCTTTTGTCCACAGCTTTCCACACTGGTCTGCAGACCAGTTCAGCTGTGTCTCTTTTACTGGTGACAGGCCCAGCCAGCCAACACAAGCAGTCCATGCTCTCTAGCCATGGTGTCACCTTCCTTGCACTGATGGGCTTTGTAATGGTGCTTTTGGTGAGTCCTGCTCTAGTAGGGTTATTATGGTAGGTCTTCCTGAGTTGTCCAAGATCACAGAATCATGGAATAGTTTGGAATGGAAGGGAATTTAAGATCATCTAGTTCCAATCCCCCTGCCATGAGCAGGGACACTTTCCACTAGACCAGGTTGCTTAGAGCTCCATCCAACCTGGCCTTGAACACTTCCAGGGATGGAATTTTTGATAATAAAGATTTCTGCATGGATTACTCATGGAGAAGAGGATCTGCTCTGTGCCAGATATTTAGGGCCTATATCACTATTTTCCTGCTTTCCCACTGGTGCTTAAGGTGTCATTGCCTTGCTTTGTGCCATCTGTTAAGTGCTCTGATTATAGTGAAATGAACAACTTGCTTATGCCTGATAGACACCTAAATTCTTCTGAAAATCATGGTGAAATGACTTTCTTAAGATGGATTTGGCACTTGGAGCTATCTGTACAACAGAAATACTGCTCACCTACCTTGTAGCTCTGGTCTGAAATAATTTTCCAAACTGGGAGATAGTGTCTTTCAAACTACAGGTTGTGAATGGATGAGCGAGTCCAGATACTTGGCTGCCTGTGTGAAGGGACCATTAAAAGGCAGTGGGACAAATGAGAAAATGTGACCATTAGAGACATACTCTGTGCTGGGCCAAGGCAAAAGGCTGGCAAAGTTTGCCACTGCTGCCTGAACTGATCATCAGAGCATGTCTGAAAATAGCTTCCTGCAATTTTCAGTACTTTCTGTCTCCAATGCATTTTATAAGGATTGTTTTCTAAGTTTCTCTTGCTTCTGCAGAATATAGTTTGGGGAATTGACTCAGGTTGATCTAGAGAGAGGATGAAGAAGAAAGTACTTTAATAAGAGACCCAGCTCAATGTCAATTGTTTGGATTCTCTCCCTCTTTTGAATCAATTGGAGAAATCTAAAGCATCACAAGGAATGTTTAGATAATTAACCATCCTTGCGATCATGCACATAAAATCCCATGGACAGAGTTTCTTTCCCTATAGTCTCAGTTGTGGCTCCCAGAGCCATATGGAGGCTCTGTGTCCTCTGCAGACTGTGTATAGCACTGTCTGTGTGTCAAAAGCAGTGTCCCCATCATGTTAACTTTCTCTGCTGGGGACTGACAATGTTCACATGGCTTCCCAGGAGCCCTCAAACCATCTGCAAAGATATTCCTGGAATGGCCAAACCCCAAGGTTCTTGAGCTGTTGGGATCCCATAGCACAATTGAATTTATGCTCCACTAAGCTGCTCACAAGCAGCTATAATGTAATTATTACAGTCCTTTTCCCCATGGCTGTGCAGTGATGTCATAAATATGGAATGATGATTTAATTATAAAAAATATGCTGGTAATTATTCACCAAGATGCTGATGATACTGAATTCACAGCAGAACTGGGGTAAGGAGAAAGTGGCTGTACTTCAGAATGAATCTTCTTGGTGGCAACTTCCATACAATGTGAAGTCTAAAAGAAATAAAAAAGGGAAAGAAGGAAAAATGTGTCCTATTCTCAGTATTTTTGAAACCTCCTCCTAATTCCAGACTTGTGTCTGTGATGTGTGATAGATGTGATAATGTCTCAAGACAAAATAAAAGCATAATATTTCTCTTTTACTATTCTGCTCCAAGGAAAAAAGACAAATTATGCCTTGTGAAGAAGCCATTTGCTATAAAGTGTAAAAATGCTTTAATATTAATATTTTATAATAAAATTCATGACATATTTATAAACACTCTATCAAGCATTTACAACTGAACCACAGCTGAGAGCTTGGACCGGAATAAATAAGCAAGGACACAGCTAGTATGAAATATACAGCTTAATTTTTATAATTGTGTGTGCTTTATTCTTTACACAAATGGAATGGATGCGCAGAGTATTTACACATAACAGGAGTGTAAGCTGGACAGGGTGTTTTGTAAACTCCAGTTCAGATTCTGAGTACCCCACACTGCAGCTGGACTGAGAAACATCCTGCTAAAGAGACGCGCGCCGGACATGTCGCCGGAGGGAGCAGCTTGGTGCGTACAGGCTGCTGCACTCAGAAATTCAAACTGGCCAATTCAAATTTAGGAGCACAAATCCAAAAATTAAAAGTTTGCTATCCCACTAAAAGCCAACAGTGTTCCTATTTTTTTTATTATTTTTCTTTTTTTTTTTTTCCCCCCTCAAAGATCTTACCTAGGATGCTGGCTCCCATCCCCAGAAATGCTGTTTTACATCAGGGCAAGCTGCCTGAGCTGCAAGGCCAGAAGGTGTAAGCTGCTAATGTGGTGTGAGAGATGATGGATCACCTCTCGTGCTTTTCACCTTAAAGACAGAGTCTCAAAAGGGCTAATGAGGTGGTAGTTCCTATAGCTCTTAGTGAGATGTCAGTGCAGCTGAAGCCTTCTGCAAATCCATTTGGCTCTTGGGGTGTCTTTTTGTTAGGAATTTCACAGCACTGGCCTCAAAAGGATCTTGGTCCATGACTTGGGTGTTACAGTAAAATAAACAGTAAATAATGATGGAAAGTGCTGAGCTGCTGTTTAATCAGGTGGCCTTAGTGTTTTACAGAGATGTAAAATAATTGGTGTGATGAGGAGGATGGATGTTTAACTTCAGGTGGTATAATTGGGATGGACTCTATTGAAATCAGAGGGGTGACCGTGATTTCCAGCGGCTGAGGATCTAGGCTAGCTATATGCTGGATAGATTTTAGATGTTATCTGTTGTTAGCTTTGATGCTGATTTGTGTCCTAGGATGGAGACTTTATTTTTTTAGCATAATGACCTCATTCTTTTTGCTGAACTAACTGACAAAATGTCTGATTTTTAATGGGAAAGAAAAAAAGTTTATTCCATCAAGGAATGGGCTTGCACACTTGAATGCAGTTGCACAGTGAACCACATGCATAACATGACAGGCAAAATGTTCAAGAGGGAAAATATTGAGATTAAAAGCTGTGAAGGATAAAAGATCCCTTTCTGTGAACACGGCAGATATTATGGCTTTAAATCTGCATCTGAAAAAGAAGATTGATATTTCTTTCATCAACACAGTTTTTCCTACAAATATCCTCATGTGTTTTCACTCACTGAATCCTCTGGTCAGGGATACAATTTGAAAAACAAAAATTAAAGTATAAGAAAACTAAAACAAAAATACAATTTGACTGAGTGCTGATGAGCAGGTAACAGTGAAGGTGTAACACCAATAATTTCTCAATAGAAAACTAATGTAAATAGGTAGGTGGGTGTTGTATACCTAGGACACTGTCGCTGGCTCATAGTGGTTATTAGCTCGGCTTCCACACTGCTCTCCAGGATGAGGATTTGTAATTTCAGTGCAACGGAGAGATTTCTTATCCTTGACTTTCACCGAGTGGTTCCTAGGACCCTATCCACACCGGAGCATCAAACCATGCTAGCTACAAACACAATTACATCACAGAATATTGATCTAGAAACAGCCTTTACTACCAAAGAAATTACAAAGCGCTAGCATGGACAGGGTACCTCTGTAGGAAGGGGGATTAAGCAAGAAAGAGGCTCTTTCACTGGTTGATGGTCAGACCGTAAGACCAGTGAAGTGCCATTCCTCTGAGCCCTGTTAGCAAGCTCTCAATGAGTCAGTGCATGGAAGATTTTTTATTCTTTTGTTTCTGGCAAGGAAAAATAATTAAGTTGTAATATTGCACATCTGCACAAAGCTAGCAAGATGTCATTGTGATCATCCATGGGTGGACAAAAAGCTGTGATAATTTTGTTTCTGCTTAGACCCTACGGTGCTACACGCTGTGCCAGAACATGAGATATAGCACCAGGGGTGTGATCTGGCACTTTTCCTAAAGGGTCCAGCATTTGCATTTGTCTCATGGTTAGACGCTCCCAAGTCTTTTACACAGACAGAAAAGGAATCTGATTATGCTAAGCTGTGTTAGCACCGATATGGAGTCAGGCGCCAATTGCTGTGAGTTGTGAGTTTGGACTTTTTCACCAGATGTAATTTTGCATGAGTCTTATGTTTTCCTTCCTCCTCCCACTACCACCCAGTATGATCTGAACAGCTGCAATGCAAAAATGGACTGCAGCTCTGAGGATGCTGCAACATGGAACATAAAACATCAACACACAAAACAATGGGAGTACAAATCCTAAGGGAAATAAGACCTCTCACTGATTCTCTTGACAATTTGTTTTTAAATACATGTTTTATTTAAAAAAAAAAAAAAAAACAAAAAAAGAAGAAGTGCAATGTCAACTCTAAAATGGAAGCACAAAGAACAGACAGGGAAAAATAAATAATGTTACTACAGTAACCAAGGACTGATGGAAAAATTGATTGTACTCAGCCGTAGTGTTACTGTTCACTGTAAAGCACAGCACATGACAAAGCAAAACAGTTACTAGTAGGATAGTACCATAAAAGGCTGCATGCTGAACTAAGAAACAAAGAAGCAGATGTGATTGATTGCTAAAAACAGAGCTGAAAATTAGAATGAAGTTCCTGCTTTAGGATACTTGCTCTTTCAGGTCTGGTGGGCTATTTCCCAACCTGGGGCAATAGTATTTTGCTAGCATGGAAAAATCCATGGCTTCCAAAGATCTGGGGTCACTCTGTGGACTTCTGCAGAATTATCCAAAATCAAAGCATTCATTAATTTATATTAAAAAAAAAAAAAATTCTAGCCCTTCTGGTTACAAAGCTCTTCTGGAGACTTAACTGAAACCCTTGTTTATAAGTCTGCGCTGACCAGGCAAGAAAAATAGTTAAAGAAGTGTGAACTTCTCAAAGTTACGATAGTTGGGCAGTAAGCATGAGGGGCCCCCTGAGGGCCACTAAAATGCCCGTATTTTTAACCCTGTCACTGCTGGTGGCTTTTGCAAACATCCAGCTCATCGCGCTGTCCGCGGAGGTTGGCTGGGTAGACCTGTCAGCTGGGACAGGGTGTACAAATGTAAGCTTCAAATAGACAAGTACCAGAGGAGTCTATTTAGCGTTTGCCCTTAAGACATCTGTAAGTGTCAGGGCTGCTGTAGCCACCAGCTATAAGCGTTGCACTCCTGCAGTGCAGCAGAGGCAGGAGTGTGGGTTTTATAGAGAACATGGACCAGCAGCAGCCAAGGCAATTCAGTTTTTCTGTCATAGCATCTGTTGCAGTTGTCCCCTTCTAAGTTAGTGAAGAATGGCATCAGTATACAGAAGAAGGGCAATGTGAAATGAGGAAAAAATACCTCCTTCTCCCCTCCATACACCCCAAACTGCAGCTCCACAGACTTTCCCCAAATCCCTCACAAATGTCTATTGCCTCAGTTTTTGCTTTTAAGACCCTTGTTGACTGTGAAATGAATGAAGATACAAGTTAGTTGGTGACCTGCCTGAAAAGAGAGGAAAGATCAAATGCTTTTGTTATTTCCCTGAAGGAAACAGGAAGAATCATAAAACATTTGGGGATTAAGGGTGCCTCCTTCCTAAGAGAGAAAATATTAACTGCATTTAAGCACTGACATTTTGCTTCTGAATAGTTGTCTCTCTCAAAGATGCATTATCCTTTTGTGTTCAGAAAATTCCTACAGGGCAGTGAGTTCAAGAGATCTTTCCACAGGAGTTCATAATGATTAAACAGAGGCAAGGGAGAGGATTAAATTGAAAAACAAGATGGCAACTATAATTTAAGGAATTATCTTGCTTGTCATTAATAATAGAGAATCTGTTATGGAAGAGGTATTATGCAACTTGATGGTCCTCTTTACATTTGACAGTCGCACAAGGGTGTAAATATTTAATCTTTCAATTAATTAATCTTTACAAAATATCTTCACAAAAACATTTTGCCTATAGAAATTAGTTTCTATACATCAATATATTTTTATTTTTATAAATTATTCCATCTTTAAGTGCCTTCTATCAATATAAATGATAAAATAGACAATCAAAAATTTTAAAGCTTTTCCCAGTTGTATCCCTCCTTGTTAACATAGGTGCTGTGAATCCTCATACATGTGTGTGTCCACATGGGAATGTGTTTGTGTGCACGTGTGTGTGATGTGAAATGCTTCCATCCTCTCCCACCACTGAACACCATCAAAATAAACCATATTGTTGGTAGTTCCTGATGCAATAGTGCTTCCAAAGGGGAAAAAAGAAATGCTTGACTTGGTTTCAGAAATCAAAAGATGTGCATAGTTACCAAAGTCGAGGTGTACCAACTACAAATGTGCAATGACAAGCTTAGAACAGGACCCACCTCCCAGTCAAGTCACCGAGTGTCCTAACAGTGACCTCAGTAGGAAGTGGACCAAATACTCTGAGCTTGATTTTGCAAGGTGCATGTGGCCCTGATCTAGCAAAAATGCTTAAGCCTGTGCTTAGCTTTGAGCACGTGAATAGTCCTACTGGAATCGGTGGGACTGAACGGCATAGGGAAGGGTCACAAGTGACTCCAAGTCAACTACTCCAAGTCAAGGCTACTCATGTGTAGGAAGTGGGGTCAAGTGCTGAGCGCCTTGCAGGATCAAGCCCTATATGAGGTTCAAGAGCTGGGAACTTCTCTAAAGCAATCAACACACTGAGCTCAGCCATTGAAATTGATCAAAATGTCCGCGTGGGCACAGGAGGTGGCTTAGCTCCCCTTGACAGAGGGTCTCCATGTCAAAAGTTTATACCTACAACTCGTGCTCTGAGCACACAACAGGTTTGCTTTATATGGTAGAAGTCTTTTTGTTCCTACCCTTTGACCCATCAGTGTCCTTCATGGCTTCAAACACTTTGTGTTGTACATTCATCAAAATTCACATTGACTGCAAAGAACATAAATGCAACAAAAACAGGAAAGCCTCCAAATAGTATATTATAGTTTTCTTCTAAATATTCTCCCGTCGTAATCAGAGGTGCAGTGGCTAATTTATAATTTTTCCTTTGAAGGAATCCAGATGAAAGGCCCAGATTGTTCTTCAATTACAAGTTTGCATTGATTATATATATCTTCTAAGCTATCTCCTTGGACAATAGCTGCAGTAGAGAAAACATACAAATATTTCTTTTAATTGATAGATACAGCATCCAGCGTCAGCAGATTTTCAGCATACTCATAGATACTGATGGAATGAGAAGGAATACTACCATACTGAGAGGTTGATTATGGAAGTTACATACCCCTGCAGATGACAACTAAGTTCAAATCAGTGGCACCTGCCTATGACAGAGACCCATCCCACTGCTTGTACTAAGAAGACTGAGATGGGTTAGTTCAGAAAACCAGCAGTTCTGCCCTGGGGAAGGCAGCACAAGAGATTCTCACTGTTAGAAGCCAGGCTTTACGTTTTATTTGGTTTCGAACCTACTTCAGCAGTGGGCATCAGCAGATTTACAACCTTTCTGATCTAGTTATAATGAGTTCACTCTTGGCTGCTGAGGTTAACAAGATCAGGCCCAGGCTGACAGAAGGTAAAGCCACTGTAACACAAAGCACAGCAGTTTGCCCCTTAATTTGCCTAGGCACAGATGCTCCTTCAGGACATCAAACTTTTCAGGAGTCAAGTGCCTCAACTGCTTTTGAATTTCAAGGAAACAATACTCTCAAGCCAGATGTCCTTTCTCTGATAGAGATAGATAGGTACTCTAGATCAAAACCAGAGTTCATCCAGTTGTTTTGCAATAAAAGACAATATCTTGGGAAAAAAAATGGTATTAATAAAAACATACCTGTGAAATATTCTCCAAATTCTTGTTCTAATTTAATTGCTCGATCATAGGTTTTCTTTGCTTGCTCCTCTGTAAGACGTTTATTCATTTCCCTAGAAACACAGAGGAAGTCATCAAAAAGTTTAGATTCTTGTTAGAATGGCTTTCAAAAGACATGTTCAATTGAATCACAGATGCATTAAGATTGGTACAAGAATAAAATGGTAAAATTCTTCCAACAGTTTATGGACAGCTTCAATATTTTCAATTTAATTTCATTCTCATGTAGTACAAAACTACTTCTTCAGACTATTTCCCATTTCACTTTTCTCCACCAAATTTTTATCTTGGGCTCACTACTCTACATTCTCAAGAAAAATACGAGGCCTGAGTCTGATAGCTGCTAACTGAGATAGACTGGAGACATCAGGAACCCATAGACAGGTCTGGAATTCAGGATATCCCATAGTCTGAGCACTCAGCACTCCTTCAGGAACTTCTGTGTCTTCCAGACTCAGCTGGTGGTCTCAGATTAATACAGTTGTACTGACTGCTTATTGGGTGCCAAGAAATATAAAAACAAAGACAGACAGTAACATTCTGGGATTTTTTCAGTGTTTTGTTATTTGATGGAGCATTTATGTTTCAACAGAAGCATTATTTAATAACTTTAAGAAATGAGTTCTCTCGCCTGTGCACGCTCAGGTGTTAATAGCACTGTATATTTGCAATTAATCAAGCTTATGCTCATTCATTGCCTTACACTCATATGCCTGTAGATGTCCGAATCAATAATAAATCAATAATATCAATATTATGTTTATCAATAATAAATAGAGTTTCCTTGTTCTAGCATTTTTTCCCAGCATGGATTCATTTTTTCCTAAAACAGGACAGAAATTTTCTGAGGCAACTAGGAAAGCAAGAGAAGGCAGCATCTTGTGTTCTGCATAAATCTGATTTTATACCTTGCACTGAATCATATGATTATGTGGTAATGGATTGTATACAGTATGCCATGGGTGATGCATGTAGGAAATTATGGACATGATGGTGCAAAAAAAAAAGCTCTGCAAAGTGCACAACAGTAGGAACTTGCTACAGCTAATTCCTACTTGGCTTGTGAAAAATAGTCTGGAAGATGTCCAGGATGCAAAAAGGTATTTCTAGAAATGGCTTAAAGCTGCTTACCTATATAAGTAACCATATAGCTGGGTACACTGCTTAGAAAAATCTCTTTGCAAGTACTAATGCCATGGAGAAAGCAGGTTTACAAAATGAAGGCTAAGAAAGATTTCTTTTAAAAACTATGTCAGTTATTTGTAGATTATATAAATAGGTTTAATATAATCTGTGTGTTGTCCTGCTAAATTTGTAATACTACTAATTCTATTTATTGGAAAGATTTCTATCTAATCCAGTTCAGGTGGACTTTACATCAGCTACATCCACTTGAACATCTCTTTAGGTGACTGAACCAAAGCCCTGTCTTGCAGTGGGACATACCACTGCACATTCTTAGGCAAATTTTCATCTTGCAGGCATTTAACCAATATTGTAATGCTAACAACATCCTCTCCCTTTCAGATCCATTTCTGGTAAATTTTTGAGAAGTCTTCCTCAAGATCTTTGAATAGCAGAAAAGATAATACAAATAAAAATATAAGCAAGTGTTTAAAATAGGAAGTACTTTGAAAGAGGTAGAAATTTGCATTACACTTTCAAGTTGTAGATTTTGGGGTGTAAAACTGTGCCAGTTGTATCCTGACTCTGCCCATTCTGTGCCTTTAGAAGAGAGGATGGAGAAAGGGGAAGACCACAATGTCCATATTTCATGATGAAATAAAAGTGCTTTCATATTGTAGTCCTTTCTATTTCTTACTTCTTAGCTGGAGACCTGCACAGCTGGTGAATTCAAAATATAATGCATATTTTCCAGGATTTTCCTCCTCTCCCAGTGAAAAGCTCACCCAGGCAGGTTCTTTCTTACTTCAATTTCTCATCCGCATGGTCTCACCACTGTCCCCCTTCCTCTAGAGAGAGAGGCTGATTGAAGGGTACGAACAAGAATGACTCTGGGAGTAAACCATGTGGAGTCATGTTGGAGTGGGAAGAGAGGAAGGAAGGAAGGAAGGAAGGAAGGAAGGAAGGAAGGAAGGAAAGAAAGAAAGAAAGAAAGANGGAAGGAAGGAAGGAAGGAAGGAAGGAAGGAAGGAAGGAAGGAAGGAAGGAAGGAAGGAAGGGGTGATGGAGCAATGGCCACGTGTTCTGATTGCTTTTACATCCAATAGCACCTTATAGTCATTCAGTGCTGTGGTGGTAAGTGTTAGTAGGGTATTTCCAGAAAACCCACAATAATTAAGTTTCAGGTGCAGGTGCAAACTTGATTTATGCTCCCTTCACTCTTCTTACTTCCACTGTCAGATGGGTGCAAACGAGCATATGCATAAATGAAAGACTACAACTTTATGTGCTAATTTTGATGAAAGATAAATATTTTGTCTTTGTGTCTCTGCATCTTGTGATTAGAAATTTTTTGTCTTTTGTGTTTAGACTTTGCTGTTAAAGTAGCTTTCAACTCATTTGTATGAATGGGAGCAATAGATATGGCATATAAACCTATAATTTTTTTGTGTTGCAGTAGTTACATACCTAAAAAAGACTGAATCTCAGAATCATGGAATCATTTAGGTTGGAAAAAACCTCCAAGATTGTCAAGTCCAACCTTTGACTGATCATCACCTTGTTAACTAGATCATAGCACTAAGTGCCATGTCCAGGCGTTTGTTGAACAGCACACTCATTTTATTGCCCTAAGTGAAGTATTAGCATTGCTTTGGTTCAATAACAGAATGATTGTCATAATATTTTGTATCTTCATAACACTATCCAGTCAGTCTATTCAAAGATTTGCTGTTCTAATATCAAATTGACAAAGTCTTCATGTTATTGCCACTTTTCTGGTTCTGCCTGATGTATTTTTCAGAGTAAGGGCCACTGTTATTTACTTTTTAAAAAAAAATCACTCCAGAGGCAATTCCAGCATTAAACAAATAATGGGAATGTTTTATGAATGGGAAAACTGTACATTAAGATCTCTGTACAGAGATCTTATGCAGATCAATGCAGGCTATCAGACTACCCTTCCCCTTCTATACAGCAACAAAATAAGAATATTACTGAATTGTAAGGCTGGAAGAAAAGTCAGGAAGTCAGGATGGTGCTGTGCAAGTGATGCCTTAGGTTTTAACTTTTATATTTTTCAAGTCCTGTACTTCTAACTCTGAAGTTTCCTGTAGCTTGTTAAGTGCTGTTCTCTCATGCTAAGACAGACATAACAAAGCCTCTCTAGCTTGCTCTCCAAGGACACCCAGACTGTCCTAGGCCAAAAAACTCTAAACCGTCATCTTGGGGAGAGGGGGGCAAGCTTGGGGAAATTCCATCATTTGCTGGGTTCTGGTTGGTGAATTTATGCTGATACAAAAGTGTGAAGAACTCGTGACCTGTCATCCATTTTGGGATCCACTGAGGCAGGACCCTCTGGAGCCCAAAGTGTACATCTGAAAGTCTTTCAAATAAATCCCTCCTTTATTCCTTTATTCCTGTCTAGTCTCTGTTTCTAGGTAGCCATTTAAGGCATCACAAGTACCACATATTGTGCATCATTCCTTGTAATGTGGCTGGACATACAACCAGCTCATTGCCAAAAGGCAGGCATCTGTCACAGGAGGGAGAGTGCCAAAATTTTAGCTGTCAAACACATACCTATGGCACTACCTGGCATTTGCAGAGCCTTGGGGGAGGAGAAGACACAGAATTCAAAATTTCACCCCTATCACAGCAAATTAGGCTGATAGCTCTTGCATAACTGTAAGTGTACATGGAAAACAACTTGAAAACCATGTATTTTATCCTGAGTTTTAACTCAGGATGAATATCAATTCCATATTTCCTCCTCAGCCTTCTCTCTGTGGCACTAGATGATTCCTGCTCCTCCGCCACCAGCAGGGTGGAACCCAGAATCAGGCCAGCAATCCAGCTGAGGCCTCATCCATACCCAGTAAAACAAAATAGCTGTCTATTGTGTCCTTACACAACACTGATATAAATACAGCCCACAGTGGCAGTTTCTTTTTTTGCAACCACATTACCCATCCATTCATATTCCTGTGCGATCCACCCCAACTGCCAGATGCTTTTCTGCAGTGCTATAGCTAAATTATTCCCTGCTTGTACTCATGCATTTCATTTTCTCTCCTTTGTCTGTGCTGAATTTCATATTACATATCTTACACTGAGTTTTGATCTTATCCCCCAAAGTGTGTGCCACCTCAGAGAGCCTTGGCAGCATGGAGCTGGTGCCTTCTCATTCATTCCTGTAAGTGTTATGTTTGCCCCTCTCCAGTCCCATGGCTCCGTGGGAATCCTCTTGCAGACCTTCAGGTAAATGAAGGCTTGGTGAAGAGGAACACACTTTAAGTCTGACACAGGTTTAACCCCCTGGTTTGTGGCCTTGATCAGACTCTAAACCCCAAGAGCACCCGTGAATGCATGGGACGAGCCAAGCTGTGTGAGTGAGTCCCTGCTGAACTTGGTGCACTGGTTGGAGCAAGTACACCAAGCTCTGGCAGGGAGTCCTTCATGGTTCAGCACATAATCCCACATGTCCCAGTCTGAAAGGTTCACAGCTATGCCTTGTTCCTTGAGGTACCGGGATACAGTGGATGACAGGCTCTGAGGGCACTCCTCCCACTTCCTCTCATTATTACTAATTTCAGAGAACAAGCAAAATGTAGACTCAAGACCTGTGTGGTACCACTTGAGGCTGTACCCGAAAAAATAAAATGCTTGAAGAAGTTTATACTCACATCAGAGGCTCCCATGATTTGGGCTTAATGAAGATAGCAATGGGATAGAGTTGTGCAACTTGTAGTCGTTTGATAGCATTTCCTGACACATCAAGTATACAGTGCTTGCCCTGTTGGAAACAGATGAGCATGTTTATTTTTGCAGACTTTGCTGTGGATCAGCCAAAAGATAGGAAGCAAATCTGCGATGCAGAGCCCTGGAATGGAGCCATTACTGGCACACCAGGGAAGGGGGAGCCCAGGGCATGAGCTTCACTACTCTGCATTCTTTCCTTTGCTTTGATGCCAGTATAAATATACACTGGTGATATGGGAACAAAGTTGGGATTTATTTTTTACTGGGATGAAATTTGCAGGGGCAGGAGGATTTTCTTGAGATGAGGAAAATCAGTTCATAAAAGTAATAGGATGTCCACATTCTTAGTGATTAATTCAGTTCTTGTTTACATCAAAGACTCCCTGTGTCACCTGAGGCAAACCATTTAATCTTTCTGTGGTTTGTTCTTTTGCCTCTGTGAAAGTGCTTTAGTTTATCTACCTGTCTTACAGAGGTAGAAAGAGTAGAGGAAGAGCAGAGGCTGTTTTGAGGAGTACTTGAGGCACTGTGTTAGAACCTGAATCCATGGCACTACAGCCAAGTACAGAGAGTGCCAAGGATGATGTCATTCAAAGTCAGAGACTTCACTTGTGGAGTCATTACAAAGCCTATAAATATAGGGATGCAATTTTGCATCTATTTTATATTTTTGGCAGAGAATCATGTCTGAGACACAATGTGGAGACAAAGCAGATCCTGTTGCACTGGCAATAAAAGTACTGCCAACCTACCCTTTCTGCCACAAATCTCACAGACTGGACACTAGTTCCATATAAATTATCATTGTACTGCCCAGCTTCTATAAATTTGTGCTCTTGGATATCTTTTTCCATTTGTTCTCTTGAAATGACAAAATGATAATCTCTCCCATCCACTTCATAGTCACGCTTTGGCCGTGTGGTATCTGCATGAAACAAAAGAGAGAAGATCAAGAAGTCTGCAAAAACAGTGCAAAAAATGCAATTGTGGTTTGCTCAGTGGGCAATGCTGGGTCTGCTCTAAGTGAAGGCACTTCACTTCTGAGAGCAGATCTTTGGCTACTACATATTGTTTTCAATGGAGCTATGACAATAAAGCTGTCTTTTTATAGTAACACTTTCTGATTACCTCCAATCAATACAGGCTAAAATAAAATTAGGGTTTACCAGAATTCCACTTTTTTTCAGCAGAATCACACACAAACCTCAAATATAAAATGCATTTCATATTTTAAATTTAATGTTATTATGGTGATAAAATGAATTGTCATCAACTCAATTTAGCCTTATTTATAAGCCTGATTCTGTTCTCATCTCTAGTAGTTTTAAGTTAGTGTATTGCCAGAGACAACCATTTAAAATGATGTACAACTGCAATCAGGGCCTCAAATAAACAGCAAGCTCTAATGGTCCAAGATATAAATACTCTGATTAATTCAGGGTCCAACATTGCTTTCTGATTCAACAGTCTATATCTCACATAAATCACAGATTATTCTGTATATTTATTGGCGGATGCTGTGCAATTGAGTTGAAACATTTTACATTTTACCAGTATTTCAAACTTTTATCTTATTTAAGAAACCATGGATCGATTCCTAGAGCTTTGGAGACAATTCTTTTGAGAATTTTTCCCAGACCTTCACAACTTTTTTTTTTTTTCCCCAAATTTATTTGTTCTTTTCCCCTTTTCTGTCTGATGAAAAAATGACTTTTGAGAAACTCAGCTATGTATAGTTCAGGGATGCTGCTTTCACAGAAATTTACTTAATGTGTGGCACCAAGGGATTCAGTTCACTCAGCTGCAGAACTAGGAGTAAAATCATACTTACGTGGTACACATGACCCAAACTTATCAGGGAATTCAGATATCAAATCATCGTTGATCCGGTCTTTCATAGGACCCAGAATAATAACCGGCCTGGTGTAATTAACTGAAAAACAAAAAGAAAGGCACATTTAGATGATCTCACCAGCAGTAATAAATGAATTTACCCAAATATGTGCTAAGCAGAGTTGTTGTCTTTATATATGAAGTAAAAACCGAGGTGCACATTTTGTTAATGAATATTTTATTTATTGACATGAAAAAGGGAATGGAATGAGTATAACTGCAGAGCTCTGTGATGGTCCATGCACAAGTCAAATGACTATGTAGAAGCACAGATATATTTGTTATTGCTCAACAAGGCCACTCCCACATGCTTGCAGATGGACTCTTCCATGAGGCATGGAAAGGCTGTTGCAGCATTTTTTTCTCCTCAAGTTATATAAGTCCATCCTCCATTAAACCAGATGGATGTGCTACCATTTTAAGTTGCCTTTCCATAGGTTTGTCTACCCTGGACAGTGGCACGTATCACATGAGAAGCAAAGTAATAAAGGCTTTCCATGTAACAATATTTCAGTAAATCTAGAAAATCTACATCAATATTTTGTAGATTGATTAATGTACAGTACTAGTAAAGCCAGTGAGAAAGTGCTGGGGAGAGTCCTGGGAATGTTAGGAAGTGGGGGCTTCCAAGGAATACCATAACATCAGGCTTCTTTCGTATGAAAATAGACTGAATGTCCAAGAAAAAGAAGCCACAGAGAAACGGACTGGCAGAGCAAGGCTTACTGCTCTGCTGGCCCCCAAACTCTGAAACGAAAAATATAAGGAAGAGTGATAGAAAAGAAGATGAAACTTACTTTCCTGTCTTGTGACGGGTTCATAAGAAAGGATGCAGTCTTCTTGGCCTCCTGATGAGAGAAGAAAGACAAGAGATTGAAGCTGATGAGCAACATGTCACGTATTTGAGTTTGATAAAATGCTTCACATAGAGACAGACCAGATTAACACCATTAACCAGATTAACACTTCTCTGTGATAAGCCTCTGACCTGAACCATTCCAAAGTTCATCATAACTTCCATGTATGGAGACAATTTTTTCCCTCCCTGCCCTCCCCTTCCATGTGTTTCGATTCTATTTACTGAAATTGGGCTTTTTTATTGATGGGCACTTTATTTATGATTTGATACAATGCTGCTTACAAGGATAGTGCAGCAATTTAAGATGCAATACTTTTCCTACTGTTAAGGCCCTAACGTTGCTGCAGAGTAAATCAACAGGCTACCCAGACAGAACAATTTTTATCCACAGAATATATATATATTTTTGTTGATTGTTCTTCAGTGCATAGCCCCCACAGTCTAGTGCATTCACAGCCTAACATCTAACTATGAGCTATTTTATGATCCTTATCCTTTCCCTGAACAAAAATCACTGACTCACAGAATGGTTGGAGCTGAAAGTGACTTTCAGCTTCTGGAGATCATCTAGTCAAATCATCCCCTGTTAAAGCACTTAGAACAGGTTGTACAGGATCATGTCTAGGCAGGTTTTGAATATCTTCAGTGAAGGTCTCACAGCATTGTATTTTATACATTTGTTCTCCCTCTGCCCTGTTGGGACAGGGCTGTTTCCTCATGGTGACATTTAGGGGACTAAAGCAGAGAAATTTGCTATGAGAAACAACTATATGGACCATGACTTGGGTGCAGGTGTGCAGACCCGAAGCATTGCTGTCCTCCCATCCCAGGGAGTGAAAGAGGAGAGCGAGGAGGATTCTGCACCCAAAGCATGAATAATTCCTGCTCATTTCTCTTTCTGGGTCACTGTCACATACTTGGTACCACACGAAGGCTCTGGCAGGTTCAAAATACAATTTAGCAAAGTTTAAAATGATGATTTAAGTTTTGCTCAGTTCAGGGTTTGTCTCTGAGAAGATCCACAGATGGGATTTTGCAACTAATTTAGATACTACAGAAGAAAGAGTATCATAGGTCGTACCAGTGCTTTATAAAATTGACGGGGTTGCCTTTGTTTCATCTGCTTGCATGCACATGAGCCTGTGTTATATTATTCTGGAGGGCTCCTGCCAAACCAAAGTGTGCACATAGAGGGGAAGAGTGCTGCCTTGCCTAGTGGAAATACATGAAGGATTTAGAGAGGGGTACACCTCACCCAGAAGTAATCTGACTGCTGTCTGAGTTGCCCTCAAGGCTCCACTAATTATATTACCAAGCTTTGTGTTGGATGCAGTGCCTAGCTCCCAAGAAGGTAGAAAATTCTTTGTGGTTAAATCTTCAGCTGACTCCCACCCCATGAATCTACTGTGTTGGTAGATTTTTGTGTGTGTGATATAGTATCTAGGCAGAAGAGACAAATGTGTAAGAGAGCTCTTCAAGTAAAAATAATGTTATAATTATTGACAATGACAGAAACAGCAAATAAAAAACGGTACTGATGTGTTAGGAGAGAGGGAAAACTGACAGGACCAATTCCAACCTAGCAATGGTGCTGAGGAAGCAAAGAAGAGAACATAATTTTTAATAAAAGGAAGAGATTAGACAGCATTTGAGGACAAGGCCACATAACATATGAGGAGTGTGGACAAGGGATTTTCTTCTCTGTTTGCAAATGTTTGATATTCTAATCACTTTTCTTTGGCTTTTTGCGGAGTTGGAAACCTAGAATTATTGTTACACTAGGTTTTATGTGTTAGATGTATTGGTTTCCCTTAAATTTCTCAGTAAATTTTAGAGGTGATGTAGAACTCAGGATGTCTCATTTCTCTAGAGATGAAAAAATCTGCTCTCTAGGCTGGAGAAGGATGGTTCTGCTTTGTCTGTCCTCTACCCCACGGGAGCCAAGGCTATATTTTTCAACAGCCTGAGAAAGTCAGTCTTGGGATGGGCGATGAAGGCATCAAATACCAACCAAATGAAGGGGAGCCTATTTGTACAAATACCATCTTAAACCTGAAAATATTTGTTTCAATAGCAAACAGATCCACAGCAGGAGTTTCATTTCACAAATTTCAGAAACCTGAGGCTTGAGTGCTTATGTCTAAGCTGGTCCCTAGATACCTGTTGGAGCCAATGGTTGCCTACAAATAGGCAAGTGCTTATTCTAAGACGTGAGTCATCTGACGTATTTTATGTCTGCTTTGTGAGGAGAGAAAAAGTCAGAAGGGTGAGTTTGTCTCCATTGTCCCCATTTAAACAACAAGGTCAAACGCAGACATCTGCAGTTAAACAGCAGAATCTCATGGGAGTGACAGTGTCAATAGCAATTGGAGGCAAACAGACAATAACTCTGAAACTATTGTTCTTTTTTTTAATTTCCTGTGGACTAATACTTGGCTTTGGCACAGATTTATAATCAGCACTGATAAGCCAGCACAGATTTTACTTTCTTTTTTGCCCAGTCTCTGGCAGACATGTCCCCATACTAAAGGTTTTGGTACATCCATACTCTCAGTAGGGGATGGGCTGGGGAGAAAAATAAGAAAAATATTTGGTTTCACAGACATCTTGTGAAACTGCAGCCAGGTCAAAGGCAAAGAAAAATTCTCCAGCCCACTCAAATTGTGCTGAAGTTTAAGCCATTGGAAATGGTTGAAGTTAGTAAGGAAAAACTTTGAGGCTGACCCTGATACACAGGAAGTTAAAGACAGACATCTTCCTGAGGTAAGGATTTCAGCCCTCAGTTCCAGACTCAACATGGGAGTGTGAGGAAAAGCTGCACCATTTCCACTACTTTTCTTTTCTGAAAAAGTACTCAGGAGGCTTAAATTTCTAAGTGAATAAAATCCTGCCATGTACTGTCCAGACAAAACCCTCTAGGTTCTCAGAGGCTGTTTTGCATGTTAAGAGTACCAGATGGTACTCTTTAATCATCTCCACTCAGTCAGTACTGCATAGTTCTGAAGTAGTCCATAAAGTATTAAGTATAATAAAGAGCTCTAGAGTCAATCAGTAATCAGATTGCTATAACCTTGTGATGGTTTTGAGGTGTAAGACACAGTGTGAAATCCATCAGGACACAGGCTCTTATCATTTGCCTAAGCCTCATTTACCACCCACATTAACATCTTAATTAGCACAGGTTAGCTGTATTGATCTGGAAAATCTTTGAGGCATTTAACAGATAAAACAAAAAGAGAAAAGAAGAAAAAGATCTTTCTGTAGGATTTTGGTATGTTCCCCTGTTCTTCAGTAAAATGCCATCAAGTCAAAAAGAGAAGAAAAGAAATAAAACAAGGAAACAGAAGAAAGAAAAAGGAAAGTTACCTAAATGTAATATAATAATGGGTAAAATTACTGGAGAACTTTCACTTTCTCAGGACCACTCCCTGTTTCTCTTTGTTCTTGGTTTGCCTGTTGGTGTTTTCTCATGCTTGGGAAGAGAAGAATAACCTTGAGTTTGTTATAACTCATAACCTCTATAAATGGGGCAGCGAGGTCTTGTGCTGCCAGATAAATTTCATAAGGAGTATTAATTTAATCCTTTTAAGGGATTTTATGGGGTTTCAGATGGGTTTTGGGCTAACTTATGAATTGCCTGAGTTGTATTTGCAATACCTTGGAAAAATCAATTTCTTGCTTTGTTTCTTCTGCACAGACTGCCCTGGACAGTCAATATTCCAGCCTCTATTTGTTCAAAATCCCTTTTCTGGGCCCCTATTAATGTGAATAAACATATGATTTTTGGAAATATATTGATAGCTATGAAAGGCTGGAAATCCAATATGTAAAAGGATCATCAGTAGTCTGAGCATGAACTTATGACTGAAAAGTTGTCTACAGGCAAAGATCAATATAGCTGTGTGGGTATAAAATGGGACTTCAATACTTGTGCCAATTTGAGTATACCTGAATAATACAGCAATTCTGGGGAGCCAGTGCAAGTGTCCTTATTAATCAATTACCTATTGTAATAATGAGGACTACTTTAACCTTGTTCTGAATCTTCAAATCTCATTAGAAGAGTGACTTGCTGATCTCCTGACAGAGGATAAAAATTTTTTTTCTACCACTTTTTCTTATTTTTAACTTTTTATTATGTATTGCCCCTCTAGGTAATTGGGGCAATCACAACCAGTTATGCAATTAGACCAAACAGATGTGACAATTTGTGTGTAATTTTGATGACAGCTGTAAAAATCTTTACTGAACTATGTGTAAGAGTGTTACAACACATATGCAGGAGAGAGACTTGAAATTCATACCCATTATGAAAATCATGTCTCTCAAAATAAAAACTGATGAGTCCATGGTAAAAAATCTGTCCTTACAAGCTTGGTTTGAAAAACAAATCAGAACATTTTAAGTTACAGGGCTCAAAATAAACTTTCAATCATGGTTTGATTAACTGGTCCAGGGATAAGTCAAAATTTGCTGTATATGTCCTTATCACAAAAAGAACAACTTTCTGCTTGACCAGTACTTTATATACCACTCTGCAAACTTGGCTTTACTGCTGAGAACAGGAAGAAATAAACTAACATAGACTTCATCATAGCATGGCTGTGTGATTCAGCAGCAGCTGGGTAGCAACTCAGCCACTTCAAGATCAAGCCAGCATTTGTTGCTGGCCCCAAAATACTAATCTTGTTTATAAAGTGTTAGATTCTACTCTCAAATATGTTTGTGGTTCCCACCGAAATCAATGGAGCTGAAGGTTATCTTCTGGGAGAAAGACTGTCTGACTGTTGGCTCCAGGCCTATTTTTCATAATAAACCAAGTGTTGAGGGCACTGGCAGAAGAAATCTGGTTTACTTTTTGAAACTTCTTGTTGCTTAGAAGTGGTCAAAGAATTTTCTCTTGACACCACATTGGAGGACTTTCAATTATATTTTTGAAATAAAAACCATCTGACTTCTGTCAAAAAACTGGTTTTTAACCCTGGAGACGTAAGCAATACTTCAGCCAAATACTCAAAATTTTAAGCAATATGCTTTTCTAAAAATAATGAACACATCAGAATACCTCCTATAAAAAGCCCAGTTGATTTGTAACCCTCTGTTCCTCACTGTCCGGCTCACAGCCTGGACATTTCTCAGAAGCCTCCAATATTGCTGATTTGGAATGGTTCTAGGAATGATCAAGTAGTACAGGTTTTGATACTAGCTACTTTTCACTAAATGCTCATCATGAGAAGCAAAAGTTAGAGATACATGTTAAAACAATTGCCAGAGACCCACTAGAAAAAATGCAGAACAGCTCACTTGACTCCAACTGGCCTGTTTTTGCAGGAATATATAAAAATGTCTGCAGGAGAACACCCTGCACTTGCCAGTCATTTCTTACCCACACACTTTTTCTTTGTTCTGGACAAGTTGTGAATTGCTGATTTCATAGAATCACAGAAGGACAGAATCATTTATGTTGGAAAAGACAAGTCCAACCTGGCCAAGTCCCACTAAACC
Organism: Vireo altiloquus; assembly: GCA_013396875.1. Classification (NCBI taxonomy): domain Eukaryota; kingdom Metazoa; phylum Chordata; class Aves; order Passeriformes; family Vireonidae; genus Vireo; species Vireo altiloquus. The sequence continues at coordinate 1,012,070 of VZRF01001782.1, read as the reverse complement.
ATGTCCCTGAGCATGTCTTTTAAATCCCTCTAGGGATGGTGAATTAACCACATCCATGGGCAGCCTGCTCCAATGCTTGATAACATTTTCAGAGGAAAAATTCTGTCTGCTATCTAATCTAAATCTTCCCTAGTGCAACTCGAAGCCATTTCGTCTTCCTGTTGCTTGTTACTTGGGAGAAGAGACTAACCTCACCTCACTGCAATCTCTTTTCATCTGCTCCTCACCAGACTTGTGCTCCAGACCCTTCCCCAGCTCCATTGCCCTTCTCTGGACACACTCCAGCCCCTCAATGTCTTTCTTTCTTGTAGTGAGGGGCCCAATACTGAACACAGGATTTCAGGTGTGACCTCACAAGTGCCCAGTACAGGGAGGTCACTGGCACTGCCCTGGTCCTGCTGGCCACACCATTGCTGATCCAGGCCAGGATGCCATTGGCCTTCTTGGCCACCTGGGTACATGCTGGCTCATGTACAGCTGCTGTTGACCAGCACTCCCAGATCCTTTTCCACCAGACAGCTTTCCAGCCAGCCACTCTGCCCCAAATTCCCACAATTCAGAAAGAAGTGGGGCAGGCAACCCTTTTCTTCCTGCTAATTTGATGGGGAAACAGAAAAGAAAAGAGGGACAGGGTCACCACCCCTTGCAAATCCCTTGATTCCTCCAGTTTTTTATTTGCTGTCCATGAATTTTCCTAGCCTTGAACACACAGACTCTCCTCAAAGTGACACTGCATCACACTGAAGAACAACTCTGTAGTGTGGCTGGGTCCAAATGGAGTTAATACAAAGTTGGTTCTGTGGCAGTGGCTGATGCTGCCCTCCATTCCCAGCTATCCAGATGCAAACAAGAATAGCAGAAATAGTTAACTGCCTGCTGTCTTGTTCGCCAGCAGTGTTACCCTGGGCACTCATTACTTTTTTCCCCCTTTCAATAGGAACAAATGAATCAGGAGACAGTGAGAAATACTTAAGGAAATCTTCTAGGACTATGTCTGGTAGTTACTCTTCCCACATCAGAGATATTTATAAGCTTTTACAGTGTAGCATTATTTCTCAACAGTCCCACAAAGACAGAACTGTAGTGAAATAAGAGAGCTTCCTTTGACAGGCCTCATCTCTCTGATCTCCATCCCTCACAATTTGTTGTCTTCACTTTCTTACCACCTGCCTCTCACTCTCATCTGATTTTTCTTGGTTCCTGACACATAATTTTTCCAGGGGAGATTTGCTGTGATGAGATGTACAATGGGATGGACTGTCAACACAGCAGATCTCAGACCTCCTTGCCTGAAGATTTAAAGACTAATCATCTGGACTCAGGAGGGCTTTAAGTCTCCACAGGAGATATGCTGATGTACCATGGCCAGGCAGAAATTGAACACAGTCAGATTAGATTTAAGGTGCCACCATGGCCATCTGAAACAGTAATTTCAATCTGAGAACCGAAGTTGCTAATTTTTCAAGGTCATGCCTTCAAATATCATGTTAGCACACACCAGTGAATCCTTAGCAAATGAAATCAGACCCTTTGGGCACCAGGTTCTGTGTTTTAAAGCCTCTTTCATTTGGAATAATCTATGATGGGCTTCCTCTGCTTCTTAATGGCATAGCTATCCTGTGGGCAGAGAAGAAATCTGTGCCAGCATCTTCTCCACCAGGCAGAACTTATTGGACACACCAGTAATGTGTGGGGAAATGCAGCCAGCAGGATGCTGCTGGAGTGAGACCAGAGCTTGCCAGAGGGAAACCACTCTAGAAGGAGAATGATTGCCATGGGCAATCAGTTGTTACTCCAGCACTACTTTTCCTTCCAAGTATCTCTGTTCCAGCTAACTTTCCCAAATTGTTTCTACTACCCTTCTTGCACCTCAAAACACACACTTTCTCTTAAGCTATTACACAGACAACAAAAAACTGGCTACCTGGCCTGTCATATGATCAAATTCAGTAACAGGCTTTTGTGGACATGACCCAAATATCTGGCTGCAACTGGGCACTCCTATTAAGTCTGCTGTTTGGGGCAGTTCATCAACCTCGATTCTCCTCTGGGCTTTTACCCTGATCTTTCCCTGAAATATACAGATCTGGATGAGATTTGACTTGGGCAGACTTCTGAAAATTTAACACTTTGATTCATTCCTAATTGTAAAGTCAATCTGGGGAAAGAGCAACTTATATGTCAATATAAACATCATCAAAAATAAAATCCTCCTCTCCTCCCAAGTAGAGGGCACATTAAAAATAAACCAGTTCAGAATAGGATCTTGGCAATTCAAGAGTGCCTACTGTTTTCTTGTGACTCTGGCAATTGCTTTCCAAGGAAATCTTTTCAATACAAGAGAATACAAACTAATTTACCATTTCTGAATAGGATAAGGTTAGCTGTTTTGCTGAAACAAACCAGTGTTTATCAACAGAGCTCAACGGCTATGTGTTATACCAGAACTAGTAAACATGAGGTATGATACCATTGATTACCTGAATGTATGTGGGTGCTTAGCACAAGTGCTGAGTGACTGGTGGAAAACTTGATTTGTTAAGCAAATGGCTTGAATAAATGAAACAACTGGGTGATCTAGCAAGAAGTCTGTCATTTTAGTTATCTTTTATTACATTTCTAGTCATTTATGTAATGCCTTGGGGTTTATTTTGCTTTTCAGAACTTCTGAAAAATAGTGATATTGGTTAAATTTATGGGCATTACTAAGAATTACCCAAAACATACAATCTGCCTCTTGGTTATACGATGACACGGAGTCTGTAAATCCAACCAAATCAGGTTGCAGGGTTGGGGCCTCTGCCTACGTGATATCAGTGACATTCAGTGGCACTGAAGGTCTATCTTACCTAAGCAGTGAAGGTCTATCTTACCTTTTTAAAAAGACTGCAATATGAATTAGGAAATCTGTACTGTCAAAACTAAGGGCTCAACAAAATTTCTAGGACTATTTCTTAGCCCTCCATACAGGCATGCAGAAATGCAAGTAAAAATTGTGACCTTGTAAAAAGGATGCCTCTTGCAGATTTGACTGTGGCTGTGCAGTAACTTTAGTCTTAAAAGATCATCAAGAATCTTCCCCCTGCCCCCGCTGAAATAAACTTTTGTCACTAAAGGAAATAATCCTGACTTGCATAGGCTACCCAAAGCCAGGTTTAGTTTAATGTCCCTAATACATCACAAGTAACAACCTTTCTCCCTTCTCTTATAAAGTTTGCCAGTTTTCTTTTATAGCTTTGTACTCAAGACATGGTCATAAATTTGAATTCCAAGCCATTTGCTCCAACGACCTTTTTAACATTAACAAAAGAGTAGCAAGGAAAGAAACAAAATAAAAGAAACAAACAGAACAAGCAATGCAAAGTAAAAGGACTCTAATGAAAGCAGTAACTTACTGTAGCTACTTTCACTATCGCTGGCATTAGAAGAAACATGTTCTGCAAGAACAGTACAGCAAATTAAAGAACATAACCAAGCACCACAGAGCTGCAGAAACTTAAAAGAACTGCCACAGTCATGCAAAGGGAGTTATGCAGAGCAGAAATAAAAACTGTGCAGTGACATCACCCAAAAATGCTCAGATATTTTACAGAGGTAAAATGAAAGCTTTCTCTCTTGTGGCATTTCAGAAAGAGATGATATGTATTAGCTACAGATATGTACCATGGCAAAACCATGTCTTTTTGTGATAGACAGTGAATGACATCTCAGGTAACTTCATTTCAATGTATATTATGGTCAACTTGGATCTCACTCGATGTTTTGAGCAATTTCTTGAAATCCAAGTGTCTGCTCATATTCTGCACTATCAGTGATGTGCATCATTAATGCATTGGAACTATTCCTGCTAAACTTCGAACCTGTGTCCTTCTTTAGTCACTGTGCACTATCCCAACTGTGCACAGTGATTAACAGATTAACATGAAAGTTGTCTTGATATCAAGTAACTGTACCTATTCTATCTTGTCCAAAAGGAAAAAAAAAAAAAAAAGAAAAAAGAGGACAAAGCCAATGAAAAAAACCTAAGGAAAAAAAAAAAGGAAGAAGTCTTTTCCCAGATATTGTCTAGCCTCAGGATTTGAGATGGCATTTGAAAACCTTTACCAGACCACTCTGGATGGGTGATCAGGAATATAAGACCTATCATGATGGGTCAGTCTGGTGGTTTGTCAAGTCAGGTGTCCTATTGTCCTATTTCTATTATTATATTCTTCAAAGGAAGGGGCAATCTACATCATATAGTGTTGCTGTTCCAAAATTGTAGTCAGCAGACTATTTATGGACAGCAAGATCATGCTACATGCTCTCCAGGAGGTCTGCAGGACCATATTAAACAGTGGTTTCTCTGGTAGAAATGCTGATTACTTTGCATCTGAAAGGTCATTTGGCAGTTGAAACTTTTCAGCCGGTCCAGGACATTTAAACGCCAATGGCATAATGGCTGTACAGCCAGGAGCACCCTGGGTTAATGAGAAAGACAGGAACAGTGCCAAGGTCACCCATTCTCTGTAAGGTGCTACCTTGCCCCCATGTACCAATCTAATGACTTAGGGTTCATCGATTGGGAATGATGGGGCCACTGGAGCAGCAGAAATGAGAGGGGAGGATATCTGATAAAAACAGTAATGGGAAACCTTGCTCTTGGGCTTAGGAAGAAGCTTAAAAAAACTTATATTTTGAAGAAAACAGCTTAATGACTTTCAGACATTTCACAGCAAGTTAACAAGGGTTTTCTCAAGATAATGTGCTATACAGGACCCTTAACAACTTTATTCATAAATTGCAAGTATCCTTTATAGTTACAACTGTCATTAAAAAGCAGATCTGAGTTGAAAATTAACAAAATTTGTATGGGTGAAAATGTCTAGAGGTGTGTCAGTAATTTAAAACTAGGTGCAATATTAATACAAGCACTACAGCCTATATACCTTAGTGCTACTTTGTTCCATATCAGTTTGCAGAATTCAGGTACCTTTCAAATGGTTGGATGTTTTGGACAATCGTCTTTGTAAGGACACAGATATTCAGAAAGGTTATCAGATCTGAAGCATTTGACTTTCCTCTAGCAGGGAAGGATCTGCATTTGTTGCTAATGAGCTGCTATGACACTTAAATGATCACAGAATGGTTAAAATTCAGGTGGCAGTGACATTTGCTGTCTATCACTGACAAAACCAGTCTTGCAGAACCATTCTTCCTTGTACAAGAGATAAAGCTTTCATCTTTAAATTGTGAGCCACTGCACGGCCTTAAGTTAAACCATTAAAATGTCTCTTCAACAAATCAGTCAGAAACAGAATGATTTCCCAAACTGTGCGCATGGATGTGCACTTCTGCAATCAAAAAGCACATACAAAACAGTAGGCGATGCAGCATTAACACACATTTTGCTCCAATTACTTGGTGCTTAAGAAAAGGAATAAGAACTGAGGACCAAGTAGCCAAACACATGCAAGTGGCATTTTGTTTACATTATTTAGCTCTGGATACAGAATTTAATGTAGCTATATATGTAAAAATCAGCAGCAAATATTCCATTCTATACAGTTTTTCTGGTCTAAACTTCAAGGAAGAAAAATTGTTTCTGAGCAATGATCTGACATATTACACATTCTGCAATGCCAAGTCTTGAGACAGGATTGCTGCATCAGAAAAAAAAAAAATTAAGGTTGTGTGACAGAGAATAGGTTGCTAATGGTGAAAATTGGTCCAAAATGAGCTTTGGAGAATGCATGATCTTCTCTAGCCTGCAAATGACTTCTTCCATTAATAGCAAATACTAATCTAAAATCCAGCAAAGTAACAAACACTCCCATGCAAAAAGCTGAAAATGCAGAAGCAGCAGCATAAACTAATTTTCTATTGATCTCCTCAGGATGTGATCACGTTAAAATGTTTAACTTTCCCTTTAGATGGAGAGGGAGGGATTGTTGCTGAAAAGAACAATCTAGGCAACAAAACGCGTTCTAGGTATGCTACTCTACAGAACTGCCATGATGGGAACAATAACATACTGTCGGAAACAAAAGGTGTTATTACAAAAGGTGTTATTACAAAAGAAGTGAAAGTGTCTGCTTGATACACTGTATGTTATTTAATACCGTCATGCAGAACAGAACGATTGAAACATTTGTAATGCATTCACAGCTGGGTAACAAATAAAACTCTATCTTGTGCATGCTAGGAGTGGAGGGTCCTCAGAGAAGGAACAGAAGCCAAAACAAAACAAAACAAAAAAGGGTTTACAGTGACCATTCCTGGGAACTTACTCAGAGTCTTTGTTCCATAACCGTCGTCACCTAATCCGGGGATGTCCTGCACGGAAGTCCCCAGAGAGAGCAATGAGAAAGGAAGAACAGCCGCAGAAGAGGAAGGAAGAAGTCAGTGGAGTTGAAATGGATACTACCATGACTGACCATGTTGATTGAGCAATCTGGATCCCTGCCTTTTCTTTCTGAAACAAATTTAGACCCAAATTCTATGGGAATTCAGCCAAATAAAGAGGCAATGACTGTGAAACGTGCCTTTTGGAGCTGTGAGGAAGAAGGAACAACCAGAGAAATAAAGTTCCAGAAACTATCCTCACTGGAGAAATTTAGGACAGAATTATTAAGAAAAAACAGTGAATATTTGGGTTTGGAACTAGCAAATATTTTTAATAATGCTGGTTCTCTATATAATTTAAGCAAGCAATAAATGCTTGTAGTGGTACACATTCCAAGATCCAATTTAGTTCTTCAAGCTGTTAACATGGTTGCTTCATTTAATTGTTAAACTTCCAGGGAAGCTGCCCATGGAAATCAACTTGGTGAAAGTCGAAGACAAAAAAAAGATTAGAAGAGATATTTTAAAAAATAATTAGTTTAGTGTTGTGAAAGAAATCACATTTGCCTTGTTTTGAGCCAATTCTAATCCGGAAATATTTCCGAGAGACAATTTTGGATTTATGACAGATGTCACAACAACTTTGAGGAGCTGTATTTGCGCTTCCAAAAGCTGAGGTCACTGCTTTATTCTTCTGAAAATCCTGTTTCCAGAGATGGAAGGAGAAGCTGGATCCAAACTGCAGTCATACATTGGTCACAGTAGTAATACCTCTCCTGCCTGCCTATGACAGATATTTGCCTACATGTGTGGGATACTGGCATCATGCGTGTCACCCATTTGTTGTGCTGCTGCATGTGTCATCGTCTCCAAGAGGTTACTTACGTTCTGGATCACTTGTTTCCTGCTCACTCTGCTCCTTGCTCTTGTAGAATGGGAATTTTCGTGAAAAGATGAAGTTCTTTTTACGCTTGTCATTGAATGACTGTGAAGGAGAAAAGGCATGGGGCAAAAACAGGGACGTCTAATTGTTGTCACACTCATGCTGACAAAACAACTAGTTTGTAAAAGTGGAGAGAACTGTAGTGACTCAAATCAGCACAAACCAAGTGGCTGCAAAGAATCAGAGGTAGTTGTGGTGAGGTCTGAAGGCTGAAGGCAAAGTTCCTGGAGATCAGATTGGTTTGATTCCAAAGGTCTTAAGTGACAGTGTTCAGCTCCGTGCTTGGAAACTTGTGTTTGGCTTGTTTGGGGCAACAAGATGGTTCAGCATGCTTTGAGATCAAGCCATCCCTCTTTAATCATAGCAGACTGTGCATAGAATTAATTAACTATCTGAAAAGAATAGGCTGCAAAGTGGAAAGCAGAAACTTGTGATTTGGTTGTAGTATGTGTATTCAGCCCCATGCCAATTAAAATAAAAAATTCTTTACTGGTAGGTGCTATTGATTTCATAATTTTTTATTTGACCTCTTTATTGGCAACTTCTTAAGTGTGTTTTAATGCTCTTGTTTGGGCATAATTAAAGAAAATACTTTATTTTACAGATGTATATTTATTCATCAGGTTTCTCTGGATATACTTTTAGGTCTATATGATTTAGAAATGGAATTCTGCTTATAAAAAGTATTTCATTGCATGCCGAGCAACATATTTTGCTGTAATTCTTCAAATCAGCAATTAATATAGAAGAAATTGGGGTTTCTTACATGATAAAACCTTTGACATAGACAGTCACAAGGACTTACAGCACTGTACTGTGAAAAAGCAGGCCATGCCTGCTTGGGACATTTATTTCAGATACTAAATAAGGACATAGGGTCCCTATATAGTGAATTGAAAGAAGCTGGCATTTCTAGAGGGCACACAGAGCTGCAGCCAGTGTGTGTCTGAAGTGATCTGTGCTGTCAGTCAGACAATGACTTATAATGTCTGTTATACTGAACATATACAGATACAGGACTTTGCAAGTGATGACCTCCAAGAGAGCAGAGACCTTCTTAAATCATTTAAAGGACAAATCTCATGTGTTTGTCATTGCTCAAATTGAATACAACCAGTATTTGGCTCCAGTTCTGCAGTGGAATATATTTAGAGTCTCAGAACACAATTTATTTTCTTATATTTTGAAATCATGGTATAAAATGTGGTTTAGAATATGTATTTCTGAAAGATGCATTCTGAAAATCTCTCTTAAAATACTTGGATACTCGTGTCACAAAAGTTTCATGCCACTTTTACATTTCAAGCATATTTAAAGTTTAGTAACTGAAAACAAAGAAAAAAATGCACATGTAGAATAAATGATGCATGAAAATCTCTTAGAGTATGTAAACATTCAATGTGAAATTAATGTGGAGGTCATGCACAAATAATACAGACAGCATGCAATTTCAAAACAAAGCAAGTATGAAAGAAAGCCAGAGGGGAAAAAAAAGCACATGAAGGATTAAAGTAATCTATGGATGAAAGGAGGACTGACATGCGCATTACATCACTTTAATGACCTAATGGATATAATTAAATTAAAATGTGTTTTCTGTGATAATTTTTTTTCCTTTTCAAAAGGAATGTATCATGTTAACATTTCTATTTGTGAAAATGTTTGTCATAATTGATCTGAATTTGACATAGTAATGCTATTGGCATTACATTATTAAAGGAAAAAAATATAAACAATAACACCTCAAAAAGCAAGGGGGTTTTAAAATTACAATCACTTAATTACAGAATGCCATTTCACTTTGGACCTCAAGAGAATGTTATCAAATTGATAAATAAATAGCTATATTTCACAGAAATTATATAAGAAATAACACTTATATATGTTGTTTCAATTTTTTCCCAACAGTCTAGAGCAAAAACTTCAGAAAGTACATTTTCAGCAGAAAAGCATATATTTTTTTCACACTTATGCATGATCTAACAGTATACACCAAATTAGACAGATATTTTATAGTATTATATAATTTTTTTCTCCTTTTGCAGTTTCAAGTACTGAGTTGCTTTTTTAATAAAATATTGTTCCACTTCAATTTGGATGATCAAAATCTTGCCACTCATAGCAGATGACTATCATGTGCAACTATGTCACTGCATTTACACAAGTAAAAAACCTTGTTCCTAAAATAAAGCTGATCTAGTTATAATAATACCCATAACCAAATATGTTTATGCATATGATAATATTTCTATAGATTAATCAATGTGTATATTCATGTTAATGACCATATATACTATCATGGTATAGTCAGAGGGTTTATATTTAAAATAAAAAAGAAACTGTAAATTATTATAAAATGCTAAAATGGGTCTGACTCTGCAAATTTATAGAAATAATTAGTCCTTGGTATTAACTGAATGAGCTTACCAAGTGTTTATTTTCTTAAATTAAGTGCATGTTTCTCCACAAGAAATCAAAGACAAGAGACTTGATTTTGGTTTTGTATCCAATACAAATGGGATTAAACTCAGGCTGATGGTCTCCACCTTAAGGATATGAAATCCTGCTGACACCCAGAAAATGCTTACTTACAGACATCATGATTTATATCTCTAATGTGTAGAGACAAGGAAAAGAAAGAAGAGGGAGACTCACACAGAATAAAACCATTTTTCTATTGCACACACCATGTTAATTCCAGATTTTGCTCCAATGTTAATTCCAGATTTTGCTCTATTGGTGGAAGAGCAGAGACCAACACTGAGTGTGTATTTTCTTTTTTAAGGAAGTATCATGCACATGAGGATCTGTGGCAAGGTTAAATTGCAGAACTCAGATGTATATTTGAGAAATTTTACTTCTATACAATGGAAACTTTGGACCTGTCAGATACTCTGGAGCCATAGGTTCCCTATGCTTCTGGAAAGCTGTGAAACAGATGTAGGATAAATGAGACAGAGGTATTTGCCTACATCTCTCCGCCTGATACAAAAGTTGCATGCAACTGGAATTGCAATTGTGATAGCAAGCTTAGCCTGATTCAACAGCATTTATTTAGGCAGAGTCTCTGAAAGTCAGTGAAAAAGTGCCTGAAATGGATTCCTTGTAAGTCACAGGTTCATGATAATGTAAGAACTTGCAATGGCAAATAACTCAGGCATTTCAGTTGCAGAGAAAAACCTGTACCATAAATTACTTCTATATGTCACTGCTATCCCTTCACACAGATCACCACTAACCTAGGAAATGGCAGCAGTAGGCATTTTAAACAGACAAGTGCCTAAGACTAAAAGGTAAATGAAATTTTCAAGTTGTTTGACGACAGAACAGTGACATCATTCACAGCACTTGATGTGTGATGGAAAAGAGTCTCTTCTCAGAAAAAAAAGTGGAGGAAAGCCTTCACTGATGTCCTGGCTTGAATCCTTGTTTGATACTTAAGCATAGACTGTCTTTTGCAGAAGCCAAGAAAAATAATTGTGGTGTGCACTGTGCACTCTTGCTTGACCGAGTATCCCCAGATGTCCCCAGTTATGTAAGCCTGGGTTACACATCCCAACCTTCCCTGGTTGTGACAGACATTAAACTGCTGTGTGTTCCTTCTTCCCAAGAACTCACTTGGGTACTTTTTTGTGTCAACATCAGTTTTGTACTGTAAATGTTTTTCCCTAGGCTCAGCAGCCATATATATGTTACTCATCAGCTAATAGGGCAGTGGTTTTTAAAGGAAATTTTCATGTAACGTTAAATAAACAATCCAATTTCAAAACTTGCTTTATAGTGGTAAACATCACAAAAAATAGTCTCCGCAATTTGATAGTTGTACCATACTGCAATAGGAAACGATATTGTTGTTTACTTTGAGCTTCTTCCCAATTTCTTCTCACAGTGTAGCTGATCCAACCCATGCTATTTAATGCACATGTGCTCTTGACAGAGGTTGTCTCTTTACATTTTGCAGAAGATCCTAATTTGTTGGGGAAAGATTTTTTTATGGTGCTCTAACAGCTCTATCTTCTCAAAGCGAATAAACTCCCAACTGCTTTGCGAATGCTTTCTTTTGCTATTTCATTCAACAAATGCTAATCCTCAGTCATGAGGTGGGAACCATTGTACAGGGATCACCTGAGAGAAAGATGTTCCAGAGCACTGGCTGTGAAATTCTTTTTTACAGGATCTAGATGAATTTCATATACCATCTAATTTTAGGCAGGTTTGAGCTATGCTTTAACCTAGTTTTTATGTTACATGATTATGTATGTCAGTTTTGTTCTCAGATTGGTCTAGCAGGGTATATGAGAAATTAATTTTACTGCTTCTCATCAGCAATGTGGTTTTCTTCTTTAATACCAGATTTTGACCTAAGTTAAATTAAAATCCTGCACATATACAGCCTTCTACAAAAATCTACAAAATTTATTATTAACATTATGTCTCTGTAATCCTTTTCTCTACATTTAACTTACACTTTTTGTATTAGGGAGATTAATTTACTCATTTGAATGCTGACTTTAATAATGGTTTGGGCACTCAAACACTGTTAAATCCCTATATTTAAATATTTTAATTTTATAGATCTCCATGTTACATATTTTAAATCTCTCCTGTCATACCAAAAATTTTCACTGACACCAGAAAGAAAATTTTTGGACTGTAACATATACTCAGTCTTATTTCTCCTTGGAAGCATATATATCACCTCACTGGTTTTATAATGGGCTTTTTCACCAGGCAATCCCAAACCATGATGAATTTGAAATCTCCAGGTTAAATGATGTGACCAAGTCTGGAGGATTGCCAGTGCTACTCAGTCATTCTTGCTTTCCTGGTGTAACCCCCAACTTGGCCATGGCCTGGGTTCATACCCACAGAAAAAACTTCATGATGACTGTGCAGACATGCAGAAGACAAGCTGAGGAGTTGTCAGTGGGAACTGTAAGCCTGGCTGTCCAGAGATCACAGAGTATATTCTTTGAAATGTAGATCTTTCGTCCTCAGTCTGCACACACAATTACATGCTGGCAAGCAGCACTTGTCAACTTCCCTACGCTTTTTTGTGAGATACGAGGGGAAGGACATCCCTATTCTGTTAAGTTCAGCCTTTAGTTTTCTTAGATACTTCAAGCCTGGGCTACAGTAATTCCTTATTGAATTTTTGCACCATGATCTGTTTTGATAAGTGAGAAAAAACTGGGTGAGAAGAAACTTAGATGAAAATAACTCTGCTTGCTTAGTTTTCCTATAGTCTAAGTTGTAGAGAGATCTGGGTGTTGGCAATTCCAAATGAAGAAGTAAAAGCCTGATTAAAAACTGCATGCTCTCTAGCTTCTCCAGACAAGGGTAGTGAGGCTTAGTATTCACGAGTATGAAATTTTAGTAATCTTTTTTTTAAAGACTTATTGCTACTTGTCTGCCAGCAACTCAATTTTAATTCCTAACAAAACAACAGTTAAAACCAACATAAACTACCAGGGGAGAAGAAAGACTAATAGACTTTCAAGAAAACATGTAAAATCAGTATTTCCAATTTTGCAAACCTGTATTTAACTTGGTGCAAGGTATGAAGGGAGTACTCTTCTGTGCTAATTTGCATGGTATCACTGTTTGTGAGATGAAACACCAACATAAAATGTTGCTTACGTGACAGCCAAGGTAATTGTCATGCATCTGAAGGTTACAGATAAATGGTATAGGTACACCAAGATAGTGGGAAGGAATTGTTCAAACAGCAGCACTGGAATTGACTGTGTGAAAATAAGGAAGGGCAAAGCTCCTTGACAGGGAAATCAATTTGGATGCAGAATAATCTGCCCCAGGGGAAGTGGAAAAGCCTAGATAATTTTTTCACATCTAAAACAAATCTGCTAATCTTAAGTACTGAGGGGAATAACACTGCAGTGCCTGGAGAGAAGGGGGTGGTGAACAGAAAAGAGCTAAACAACAAGCCTGTCCCAGCTCTAACATCCTTATTTCTGTGATGAGATGCACACACAACCAACACCTTGGAGTTGTGCTGTGGTCCAGCATTAGCCATGCTCACTGCAGCCACATGGGCAGTGTGAAGGTCTTCCTCTCCTTCCTCAAGTCTCCATCTGGAGTCAGAAAATGTATTTGATGTTTGGCCATGTTGTCCTAAATGTTCCTCTACTCTGGTCAATATGTTTTCCCCAAAAGGAGTGTTCCCATTTAGAGCTGATGTATATCATCAACTACAGATCCCACTAATAAATCTTGGCGCATGTGAACCTGTCCCAGCACCCTCTGTGCAACAATGGTGTTGAAAGAGCCCCAGAGATCAAAAGTAGCATTGGTGTTCACTTCGCAAAGATTTGGGACTATCTGATCACCCAGACTCACAGGTTTTCCTACAGTATACTGTGGAACCTTTATCTACTTGATCTTCATTCAGGTTATGATGAGGTATTTTCCTAAATCTTTTTCAGAACCCTGATTCCCAGTTGACCACTGGTGCTTGGGGTTTTAAAATTAAATTGAAGATTTTGAATCCTATGCAGTCTTTTGAATTAATTTCACTAATAAATGAAGCTGCAGAAGTTGTTGGTTATCTGTGCTATTAAAAAAATCACCAACTTGCTCCTTTAAAACTATGTTTTGTGGAAACATTCATGCAATCAAATGCTGTCCACTTGAGCAAGTGCAAACTACTGCATTAAATGGACCATTGAACAAAAGTAAGTTGCATACAGACCTTTATTACTCTTATTTTTTTACAGAGTAGTGGAGAAAGATTTAGAATACCTACATGCCTTCAAACTCTACTTATGGAAAGATAGTTGGACAACATAATCTTTTGAACTTCCTTGAGTTAAAGGAATAGCGACATAAAGGTGTAGCAGTCTGAATTATGGCAAAGGTCTGGCACAGGAAACGTAAATCATACCAGGCTCATGGTTTTAATTTAAAACATTGATTTATTTAGGCCTTGCATTTAAAGTCATAATAAATAAAAGCATGGGCAAACAATCCCAAAGCCAATCTCTAAGAGACTGGTTGGAGGTTTATGTAGGAGCTGAAGCTCCTACATCTTCCACTAATGCATCTCACGCAACCAATCTCACAGGCAGGATATCAAGTTAGATGGACCATGGCTTTGACCCAGGTGGCACTTCCTGTGTCCCTATAACCTTCCAAACATGGTCTCTGAGTCACTAAGGCAATCACCACTGAGGTGCTTAAATTTGGCTGAGTCAGAAATAAAGAGATGAAATATAGAGCATGTCTCTTCTGGATGAGTGTTGATGCTTAATTCCACACTTCTGAATCTTTGTGTGGTATCTTACTAGAAGAAAACGTTGTTCTCTTTCTAATTCTTTGGCAATATCTACTGCCAATATTATAAATTTTTATTTTCTACCAATTTTTTTAGAAGAAAATCCAAGTAGCTATGGTATAATCTATACTTACATACAAACTTCCTACTATTTAATTCAGGATATTAGACAGCAAGTTATAAAAATAGACCACACATGAAGTTCAACTCAGCACAAATTTCTGCTGGAACAGCTTAGAAGAAAAACAATTAACTCTCAGCTGTAAACTTTAGTATTTTACCTGTGCTAGCAAATTTTCACTGTTTTATATTTAATCTGTGACTGATTTAAACATTGCACTATATATCTTTATGTCAGTGACTCTCCTAAAAAATTTCTCTTACCTAAGTAGGGATGGCGCAAACTTCTTGTGGAATAGAAAGCACAGATACTACAGACCCTAACGTTATGGCCACCCAAGAAACAATATTAAATTATAAATAAAACTTCACTCAATTATTAGGATTACAGAAAAATTACAGAAGAATCTGTAAAATCTATAAAATACAGGTATTTTTATTGCTCATTAACTGAAAAAATCACCCTTTTAGTATTTTCTTTGACTGTCAAGATGCTAGTAGGCAGAAAAATTTTTCATCATTTGGATAAATTCAGTAACAAATGCATTATTTCTCAAATTTTCTACTCTAATCTATTATGCTTACAAAATGATGGCTGATATTTAGACTTTTTATTTTGCAATAAAATGAAATATGGAAAAAAGACCCAAACATTTTTTACTTTAATATTTTTTTTCAATTTGAAAGAAATTCTGTCAAATACTCTACTTCTACTGGATTTTTCAAAGAAAGCTACAGAAACATTTTTCTCCACTTCAACTGCGTAAAAGCCTCAAATTTGACCTGGTGGTTATTTTTTCACAAATTCTAGAACTGATTCACCTTTTTAAAATCCCAGATTCTTTAAGGCATATCAGTTCCCTGTCAGAGTCAGCACTGCTACCATGATATAAATGAAAACTGAAGACTCACTTGTATTCCTTTATTTTTGACTGTACCTGGGCCCAACAGGGATTATTATTAAATTACCATGTCTTTGTGGAGTGTCTCAAGATAACCTGGGGAAATAAGAATCTGTACAGTTAAGTTTTTCTGGCTAGGTGCTGTTTTATCATTTGAATTTCATTTGATTAGTTCAGCGTGTGAGTGAAGCAGATGCTGATGACAGCAGTATTTCTAATGTACTTTGGAGAAATGCTGAGCAAAAACTGTTCAGCTCAAGGGGAATGGTCAGGACAGAACAATATTGCAGGCTCAGGTCAACCCAAAAGTACAGCCAGCATCCACTGCCTGGCACCAGCTCCAGCTATCATGAAGTGTGAAGACAGAGCTGTGGAGGATGTGAAAATTCATGAAAGAGCAAGGGTAGTTGGACAAATGAGATTCAGATTTTCCTCCTGTCCTGGCTACAGAGAGGGGGGTGGAGTTTAGTGCTGTAAGCGTGTGACCAAGTTGTTATTCTACACCACACACATCATCCCTGGGGTGGGTGGATTCGGCAGGAAAAGCTGGACACCTTTACTGGAAGTCAGCCAGTGGGAATGCCTAATTTGGAGTTTAATTTCCTGCTGGTGTTATAATCAGCACACTCCTCTGTGGGAAGAAGTCATGTCCTCCCAGAAACAAGTTGTTCAACAAACAGGAACAAACAGTTCTCACAAACTGAGATCTGATTCTTCCACGACACCCAATGTTACCACATATTGGAGGTCTTACAGCCTTTGACAGAACTTAAATCCAACAGAGAGAAAACCATAGAATCATAGAACATCCTGAGCTGGAAGGGACCCACAAGGATCATTGAGCTCCCAGTCCTGCACAGTACCTTCTCCAAGAGTCACACCACATTCCTGAGAGCATTGTCCAAATGCTTCCTGAACTCTGTCAGGCTTGGTGCTGTGAGGACTTCCCTGGGGAGCTGTTCCAGTGCCCAACCACCCTCTGGGTGAAGAACCTTTTCCTGATATCCAACCTAAACCTCCCCTGTCAAAACTCCAGGCCATTCCCTTGGGTCCTGTCCCTGGTCACCAGAGAGAAGAGGTCAGTGCCTGTTCCTCTGCTTCCCCTCCTGAGGAAGTTTTAGCCTTCAATGAGGAATCCCCTTTACCTTTCTGGGAATGATGACCCTGGAAACTAGAGGCTGGGTGTTAATGAGCTCTCTGGATCAGCAGCTTTTTGAATATACTCAGCTTGTGGATTTTCCTCTACTTCTATGCTTGCCCCAGTACTAATCACTTTAAGAAATCTATTCATTGTGTCAAATATCTTTAGAAAAGAAGTGCAAAGAAAAGTTGGTCAAAATCCACTGCATATGTGGAAAACTTTCAGATTATGGACTACAGAACTGCTTCTCCCTAAAAGGGGTGAACCTTTATACTTAGAAAACTGAAGCCTAGTAAAGAACTGATGTTAAAAAAGTCTTCATTAGGCAGAGAGAGAGTATAGACAGCCTAAAATACTGTTATGCTTTTTTTCCTGACAATCAGGGATAAAATTGAGATAATTGCATTTTTCTCTGCATTGATATGCTCAGATCTGCCCTGGTGAACTACTAGCACAGATGCTGTACCTGAGACCAGGGCAGGTGTAACTGCAGCTTCTGCTTTGTGACGAACACAAATAATCCAATCTCCATAGACACTCATGGAAGAAGAAATAAAAACAGGGTTACACTGCAACAGTTCAGCATTTCTAATGCTGAGGAGAGTGAAGCACTGAAGTGGGCTGTTTGGAAAGAATGTGAAATATCTATTGTGGCAGGTCTTTAAGCAGAGATTAGACAAATCTGGGAGATAGGAGGAAATTACAGATGACACCCCCAGGGCAGAGGCGACCACCTGAAGTTCCTAAAGACCACGTTTGCTGTGATTTGATGACTAGGGCTGAAAATACAATGATTTTCTAGAGCATAAATGATTTGGAAATAGGTGAGTTTATTTGTTTGGCTTTCTCCCCTGCTCCCCTTCAAATACTTAATAAACTGTGAAAAGGTGTCCTCTATATAAAGTCCTGTCAGTCACTGGATTTTGACACTTGGAGGAGAGGAGCATTAAGTATGCAAAGGGTTTTGTTTATCCCACAATACTGAATTTGCTATCTCAGTCAGGTTTCTCTTTTTCCTTTCATGCCTCAGTGCAGTAACGTTAAAATGACCATAAAGCAAGAGGATGACCTTACATTTCAGGCATGTGTGGGATATGTAAACAGAATCTGTACATAAGAAATATTATTAAATGCTATCAAGCTTCTGACTGTCGTGATAAATTCATTTGGAGGCAACTGAAGATGCCTGCTGAGTGTGATGTAGGTGATCTGACTGGAATCTGAAAAGAACTGTGGATGACAAGCTAAGTGAATAGAAAAAATAACGGGTAGTGATGGAGCAGCGTGGTGTGGGTCACAGCCCAAGTCCTGAACTACTGATGGGCAGCAGAGCTGGGAGGGATTTTGGAGGGATGGGGCAGTGCCTTTTCTTGGCAGGCACCTCATCCCTGTTCAGCACCCTGCTGAGCAGCCTCACTAGGGCAGGCACCCATCTGGAAATACTTCCCAGTAAACATGGGCTGAGTATCTCCTGCCTGACTCACACGTTAAAAATGGAGATTGTGGGAGACATCCCTTTTATTTAGCTGGGAAATGAAATAGAGTATTTGTACATAAGGCAATATTGGGCAGTCACTGGCCAGATAAGGTGTGAAATGAAAAGGCATGTGGTCTAAAAGAACAGTTCTCTGTATAAAATTTTTATCTTTATGTTTCCAGATATTTCTACACATCTCTGGAAACAGGCAACACCCATAAATATTAGCAAAACTAAGGTGTTGCTAAAGATCTTTCCAAGAGCTATGAATTCAACTGTAGAATATTTTCAAGAGACAGTCAAGGAAGTGTATGTGATCTGACAGGGAGAAAAGCAAAAGGTGCTATTTTTGTCTCCTGAAAGACCTGTTATAATTATAACAGTTAAGGAAAAAGCAGATTACTGGCTAATCTCTTTCCCCCCTGCAATATTTCCATCACTTGACACTTTGTTTGATTCACTAAAAAGTCTGAAAAGCCCTCAACAACTGTGGGTTTTAGGATTAGAAAAGGAAAAGCTATTTTTGTTCAGTCTGAAGCCTGTGCTAGGGAGAGTTACCAAGAATTCAGTATGCTGCTCTGGCAGATACATAACCCTGCTCAGAGCTACTCACATGCTCTGCTCCTTTTGGTGCAAAGATGAGCATCAGAAGATACTTGGGATATGATCTGGAGTTCAACATAGCATAAAAGATACTTTTTAATGAAGTTAGTGCTTACATAACTTCTTTGGATTCCTCCAGCTGAAACATCACACATAAACCTTTGGGCTGCTCCATTTTCCACTGATTATCCATAGACCAGTGAGCCCCAAAGACTGAGAAAGCAAATGCTGAGGAAATCATAACTGTGTTATCTACCTTCATTTATCTTTTATTTTTTATGTTTCCAGTGTCCTGGAAACCCTGTCCTTTGCTGCAGCAGCACAGAGTGCCCACAGGGAACCAGAGCAGGGGACTGGTGGATTTGATGCTCCAGCCACCTTCAGGAACAATCACAAAAGCTGCTGAAGCTCACTAAGAAAATTATATGAATGAAGATAGAGGCTGAACTTGGTCAACACAACAGAAGCACAGTCTTTGCTTGGTGAAGTGAAACTGTTTATACCTGTATTTTTATTCTTTTCCTTACTACATAGATGTTAACATCTCTAACTGGTTTGGTACCTTTAAAAATGTTAATGGGGCCTGGATCGTGGTGGTGTCTCTGAGACTGGACAAGTAAATTTCTTTTGGGTCAAAATAAACAGAACATGAAAGAAACGTAGCCCTATTGGGTTAACTATTGGGTTAAGCCAGAGATCCAGTTAGCCCAGTAGTTTTTCTGACACCGTCCAATAACAGATGTTTAAAAGGAAAAGTAGAAGTAATATGATCCTTTCCCTTTTATAACACATAAAATGAATGAAAATAATTTCTTAAAATGAAAAATTAATATATTCTGTGTTACATGACAAAAGTTTTAAAGTTGCTGTTAGTTTCATTACTTGCTAACCTATCTAATTCCTTTCGAACTTATTTATTTTTTATGCAATATCCTGTAATAATGAGCATGGGAATTTAATTATGCATTGCATGGAAAGGTACTATCCATTGTCTTATTTAAATTTGAGACCAGAAGGTTTCCCTAGAGCTCCCTAATTTTGATTCACATTCCCTGTTTCTGTATCCATCCTGATTTTGCAGGCTTCATTTTCACAAGGCATGGATGGGAGGAGCCCAATGAGACAAATTTAAAATCATATAAATATTTTAAATTACATTTTAAAAAATTGCTGAACTAATTTTATAGATGAAGCAACATACAAGTTTGGCCTAAAAAGAGGAACTGTGGGCCTCTGGAAAAAATTACCCTTTAGCTCTCACTACAAAAAGATTTGTTAACTATATTGCCCAGCCTTCTTAAACACCTTTTCAGTGAAACATGAGGAACTGATCAACTACAAATGTCACCCTATCTGTAACACTTTCTTTATATCATATCTCCAGATTTGGGATAAAAATGAGGTATAAACAGATGAAAATGCATAAGAATCTATAACCCCATGGAATAACTTGACAGTTTCTACTTTAAAATCATAGTTATTGCAAAGAAATTTTGGAATTATTTCACGAAACATTTGCTGTGGGTGATTAGCTCTTGAGCTTTGCTTCTACAGCGGAAGAAAGGAGTCAGGGCTAGTGAGATGATTCAGGTAAAATTGCAGTAAGGTACACCTTTACTGTTCAAAATCCCCAAGGATTCTCTGTATTCAGCTGGGTTATTTTAATTATTATTATTTTTTTTAAATGCTTCCATGCACTTCTCCTGGCCAAATTTAGAACTATTCCATGAAAATATTTCTCTCAGTTTCATCTTTAGAGTAAACTAAGATCTTTACATTTGCCAACACAATCATGAATGTATGAGCCAAAGGTGCCACACGCACACATAAAATCATTCCTATCTGAATTTTAGCTTGATTTTGTAACAAAAGTGTTTTCCTGGGTCTTCTGCAGACATGTTTACCTGGGCTAAATTTCTTCCAGAGTTGAAAAAAAAAGTAAAAAAAGTAAATCATGGACTCTTAGACAGCTTACACCACTTGTTTTTTGGACACTGAAAGACCAAATGGAAATACTGACACCTAAAATCCATATACATACGTGTGTACTCAAGTATCTCATTTCATGTGGAAGGTTTGGTCCCAAAAGAGTACAGTAGTCTTGGTCTGTAATTACACAAATTTCTAAACAATGAATCAAACAGTGATGTTGAGTGGCTGGAAGATTAATGTTACACTGATGACAAAAAAAAGGAAAAACAATTTGGGGAATCAAGAGGTAATTAAATTTTTGACAGAATCACTCAAAAAGGGACCATTGGTTATATGAATGAATTATTCCCCTGAAGCTTTGATTATATATGGGAAATAGGCATTTAACAATTGGCAATAAAAAACTTATTATCTCTCAAAATAAATGGCAGCATTAATTTACAGAGTTGCAGAGAGTGGTCATTTCAAAATAAAAAATGGAATTCTGACTTCTGAAGAAATGCAATGAGATTAATCAGTCTTTTCTTAGTGCATTTTATTTTATATTTCATACCAAGTTATCTGCATGTGCAAATAATGTACAGTTCCATGTGCCTTATAAGTCTGGAAAACTAGTTTCAGTCAGTACAATAATTCTCGTTTGCATTGAATTCAGGAACTGTTCTGCAGAGCAATACCAGGGAATATTTGCAAGCCTGAAATATTATTTTGCTGGCATGTAGAGACTTGGGACACCCTGTCCTAGGAACTGTGTGCCCATAGCAAGAGGAATTTCTTTTCCTGCTAATCTGTCTGAAAGGACAGAATAAACGGGAATAAGGGAATTATTAGTATTACCATTATGGAGGGAAACTGAAGGAAGAAGAGATTAAAAATGAGAATTTCAAACTAGGCAGAAGACCACAGGAACAGCAGTTCTGGAAGGGACCTGCTGAACCATTTTCTTGTTTCCCTTGCTAGCACCTACCTACGGCCGTGTCCGCTCATCACACAATTTTGGCCCTGCTCTGTTTTCTGCAGTCAAGCACGACTTTTCCCTGATGGTTGCTGAATCTCTGTCTCCTAGTTTGCTCACAGAAGCCCTCAGTTGTAAATTCCAAACATGCCAACTGGATGGGTTTCAAAAATAAATCCCTGCAAATGTCAAGTATTCACTACCGCTACAACTGCAAGCTACACTTCAGTAGAAAAATATGCCTTAACAGCCAGGACTGTGGTCATTTCTCATGCTGTAATACTTGCCAGCCAGATGGCACCAGACAGGATAGTAGCCATCAGGCTACCGAGAACCACTGACTTGGGCACAACAAAGCAACTCCCTGGAGCGACAACAGCGGGAATGCTGTTCTGTCCAGGCAGTGCTGCTGAAGGGAACTTGCATGTTTGTGTTGTTTTGGCCATTGTGCCTGGTGTGAAACACACCTGTGTTCAATGTCTGTCACAACTGTCAAAGCAGAACACCGAAAACCTAATTTTTTCTATCCAGGACTCCTTAGCTTACAACCTTTGATTGTGATTTAACAGCTTTTTGGAGCCAGGGATTTTACGCTTCTGGTCCTATTTCATGAACTAGCTATGCATCTGCATTCATTTTTAAAGTGTTTTCTTCTCTATCCATCATTTAACTAAAATCACAGCTATCACGGAATGCTCTTTATCTTCTTAGTATCTTCCCCTTAGGAGGCACTGTCATTCAGTATTATTATAAAAAGCATATTTAATTATTTCGAAGATTTTATCATACTAATCTCTGATCTACATTTCACTTTACTGCAGGTCTTGGTTGCAACAACCTAAATATTCCTTACGTTGCTAAAATTTTCTCTACTCTGAAACTTAAAACAATTATAAAGTGCAATTTCAAAAGGTTTCACTATTTACGTACCCCTTTTGCATCAATTACACCAGGTTTCGCGTTGAATTTCACTGTCTTCAAACGTGCACGCTCCTTTCTTTCAACTCTGGGGACAAGAAAACACAAATGAAGAAACACATGTTGATTATAGCAGCATTTTGAATGAAGCATTTGATACCTGCTCTCCCAAGACCACTGGCAGCTTACAATATCAAGCAAACATTTAAAGCAAATTTCATACACTGAAAAGTCACTTCCTTAGCCAGGCAGCAGTTTTCTGGCAAATGCAGGACTGGGTTTGAGGAGTCTTGGCTGCCCTACACCAGCAGAACAGCCTTGCCTCCCAACAGACATGGGAGTGTGGGAAAAGCATGCTAGGGACAGATTTACTCTCCGATTTAAGCTGTTCAAAAATCAGGCAACATTTAGAGTTCTGTGGTCAGAGGAATGAAACAAGGACATGTCCTTACTCACCTTGATTAATATGGACACTGCTGTGTAAGTGATGTTTCCTACCTTTGCAAAATCATTTACACAATCTATCATTGACTGGCTCAAGTAAAAAAAAATATGATCATCTACTTGAAACTGAACCACTAACCCTGTTTGTCTAAGACTGGGAATTGCTCTAGGAAATCTCCATTGAATCCCACAAAGCTAGCTTATAAGAGACATTAGAATACATTCCTGCAAATCTCGTGCTTTCTAAGCCTGAGTAGTAGAAATACATCGATTCTGATAATTATTTTCCAAAATACAAACTCCAGTGTTTTGATAGAATGATAATTAACACAACGTTTCCTTTTGTGTGAGTAGGCTTATATATGCCCTCCTGAAACACAGTGAATGTTGGTTACTATAGCTACAGTTTAAATTTAGATTAAATGCATTTCTCTGTAAGTGTGGAATATTCACATGGAAACAGCTCAAGTGCATCTTTCAAACTAAATCTATGTTATTAAAAACACATCAACAGTCTCAAACCTGAACTAGCAGATGAAGTCCCTTGGTAGTACCGGTAAGAAGTGAAGACTTGAGGCTGTGTAATTGCCTAAATAGGATTGAGGCTGTGTAATTGCTTAAATAGGATGGATGCCTTCTGAGGAAATAATTAGCACAAATGAACACAATATTCAACTTATTAATCTGTGTTAACATTTAAACTCATTCCAGCCCTGCCTAACTTCCTAAAACATCTGCTTTTAACTTAATTTCTTATTCACTGCATAAAGAAATTTGGGAATTAACCCTGAAGAGTAAATCTTATTTATGAAGTTTGTCGTAATTGCATTAGCAACCATGGCAGTATCACTGCTTTCTAGAGGCATAGCAGACAGATGAGGAGCTGCAGAAACATTCTGCATTGCTTTGAGAAGTATTTAAATAATGTCATTAAGTGCCATTAGTCCTTGAGGCAAACATAACAACGATGTTCATAAATGCTCAGCATGGCTACTGAATGTTCCAAACATTTCATCATCTGGCACTGTGTTAAGGGTAACACACGATGTTGCCTCCCATTACAATTTGCATGACACCTTCCACAATAAAACTGTTCTCAGTTACTTATAATTTAGCTGAACTGTAAAATTACAAGCTGAAATGTTCTGTGTCTCAGGCTGACTACATTACTGTTGCTGCCCGAAATGTCGGTATGGGTCAGATGTTAGGAAAAGGCTAGGACAAAATAAACAATTTATAATATAATCCTAAAGTGCTTCAGCTCAGGTGCTCTATTGCCTTCATGTCTTTGGTCCAGAATTTGCATTGTGGCAGTGAGTTGCTCTGGTGTTAGAAATATAATTCCTCTCTTTTGCCTGAAGGAATGAACATAAATTTCTGAAAAGCTTTAGTTTTACATGCTCTGGAGAGCTCTTGGAATTTAGCTTTGGTTCTCTGAAGATTTAATCTTTGTTAAAATGGTCAGACTGCAGGACTTCAGTGAACTAAGATGTTCTCAAAATTTCTCACCTGAGCTATTGGGACGCTTTTGCCATCGACAGAGCTAAAAAGGGAACTAAATTAATGAATACAAAGTTCTGAATCTCTGCTCTTTTAGATTTTTTGATCCAGCTCTTAGGAAAGGCACTTTTTAGAGGAACACTACTTCAAACGCTTTTACCACTTTTTTGGAGGTTTGCAATTGCTATAGTTAAGGAAAAATGAACTTGACTGTCTTTATTTTCCCCAAGAAGAAAGGAGTTTAGGTCCAAAGGGTCATTTGCAGCAGCTAACACAGTGAATGTCTAAATAGCATATGAGTGTAAATTCCATACATTGGTTTAGCAGCTGGCCATCAGTAGAACAACATTTTGATCCATCAAGTGAAGAAATTGTTTTTAAAGAAAGAAATGTTTTACTTAATACAGGAACCATTTTTCTATCACCACTGCTGGAGAAAGCAGGATTATGGGGAATTGTGCAAAAATGTGAAGGGGAGGACCTGACCTCCCAGATTTGCAGAGCCCAGGCTTGCAACCCTGACTTGCCTGATGTATACATTGCTGCCATGACACTTTCTAATTATATATTTGCTTGACAGAGCTATGCCTAAGGGATAAGGAAAGCGTGGCTATGGTTTCCAAAACAACTTCATGGCTCAGTCCCATTTTCAAAAGTGCCTGGGTAGGGGGTCACTGAAACTCAATAAGGTTTCAAGAAATGTTCAAAGAAACCTACATCCAGCATTCAAACATGACTGGAGCTGAAAAGCTCTGAGTCCTATGTGCAAACAGTATCACCCTAGCAAAATTTATGGGGATTTCACCTCCATCTTCCCACCCTCTCTCCAAGTATAGCTGCCTTCAGAAACACTGCTGTGTACAGGGAAATTATCTAAGACCATCTGAGATCTGGGACAGTTGGAGTATACTCTGTATATTCACTTTCTCTTGAAAACATTCTTGGTAGTAGATATCTCTTGGCCCTTTTTATTTCAGAAATGGTCAGGATCCACTCTCTTCTTCCCATATAAGGCTAGAGAAGTGGCGCAGTACATTGAAAATATACTTCAGCCTTCAGTGTTCCCTCACTAGTAAGTTAAAGAATTCAGTTCTTTAGGATACTGTTCTCTTCTTACACTTCTGAGGAACTTTATAATGGGATGCAACACTCATTGCCCTGCAATATCTGACTGCTTTTGTGTTTCTGGGCATATGTAGCAGTTGAAAAAGGGCCTGTGGGACTGTTCAAAATCTGACTTTGAATTCCTCATAAGTGCTGCAAACAAGAAAAAATCAAGTGTAACTCAACAAGACATGAACTGTGATCACCCACTGCTGGACCACTGGGAGTTTTGTTTTCTGAAAGCACTAATCAGTCTTCACAGTGGAGAGGCTGAATATTATGTGAGAAATGCTTTAATCTTCAATAGCAGTGTTCATCGCTGATGTAGAACATAGATGCAAATTGCAAACTTGTTTCTAGAATGAAATAAAATGGTAACAGTAGCCTAATTTGCACAGATTTGGCACTGAGGTGTTTTGCAGGATGAAAGTTGTTTCCAAATCCAGCATGAGTACTGTAGTGAGGAGAGTTAGCAAATACAAGAAAGTAATGTAAAATGGATACTTGAAAGATCTTGCTATGCTTCTTGTCTTGCTTCACCATTTCCAGGTCACCTGCACTAAATTCGTTTCGCCTGCCTATCAAGTGAAAGGTAAGTGAAAATATGTATACACTATTTACAGTTTAAATATATGGTCTCAGTTCATAGTTTTTTATTGCTTCCATCCTCTCCGAGATGTGAGATCTGAGCTTACCAAGAGATTCCTATTCTCAAAATTATTTTTGAGCATTCCTGAAGTGGCATTTTTGCACCAAACATGTATTTTTCAGTAGGAAAGAGAACATGCTCTGGTTCAGCTCTCCATCTGCAGTGGCTTGCTTACAGAAAGCAGCTCAGCCCTTGGTCAATATTTATGAAAAGAGTAGACCTAATGACATTAAGAAGTGAATTCTCACGAAACTGTAGCACAACCTTATTCTGTTTAGAAGCTAACAGCTGCTTTCCATCAGCACAGAAGTTTCGCATAATTGCAAGAGCACAGGAAGAGGTTTCTACCTACACATACACACAAATTTCATTCCATATTAAATTTTTACAATTAGATTAGTGAGTATAGACACATAAATTATTTTAGATAAAGCTTACATGATTAAGCCATGTTAAAAAGTTTTATCATCTAAGGATTAAAATGTTAAGGGTTGTTTAGGAAGGTAGATGATTTATAGGAAACCATTAAAAATCACTTCAGTGGATAAACATGCCCTTCTGCCAAGCTGAGCAGAATAACAAATTTAAGTTGGCTTTTCGCCCACAGGGACTTCTGTGCTGGGAAAACCTCTTGTTCCTTGTCCTTAAATGTTTGTGAAACATTGGGTTTTATGTACTTTTCCCCCCACTTTGCTCTGAAAGGAGAGTGTGGCTACATGTACTTGTGGGGAGAATGTTGTCTGTTTGAGAACACAAGTATCAGGCTGGAATGATCACAGCTGGTAATAATGGAAGCTGCATAACATTTGGCAGTCAGATGTACTTAAACAACCTGGAAATGGGTATCTTAGAATGATGTCCAGTCTGACAGCAAGTTTGTGACTGCACATCTTAAGGACAACAGAATGATTAGTGTAATTTTTTCAGAGTTTTAAGGCCAAATCCTTGACGGCTGCAATAGGAGCAGTAGTAAAAGTGGCGAGAATTTATGCTCTACCATTCTGGGGTAATCTGTGTGAAATCTCAGGCTGCATTTCAGACCCACAGACTCGAGTCAGGCGGATATACACACACCTCAGAAAATACTGAGGCTTGACACGCGTGAGGTGGGAGGTTGCTGTTGCGGAGGGTTTGCAATGTAGGAGCTTGTCCCTGTGCAGAGACTCAGCAAGGAAAAAGTGAAAATAACTGGAGGTGTAAAATCAATGCTACAGCAAATTAAAATCTCTTTATTACTGAATTAGAACATCTGTCTAGGAATTAAATACACTCTATTGTATGGACATTGGTTTAATGCATTTTGTTCATCCCCTTTAACTAATGCACGTGTTTCCATTGGGAGGGAACGTTACACATGGGCTGCTCAGCTTGCTGCTGCTCTTTATAGGAAACTTGTTTTTTCTTTTTTTCAGATGGATAATAAGAAGGGCAATGAGGCAAATAAAAGTTCTCATGATCAAATGCACAGATTACGTGGAAACTCTAATCTAAATCTATATCTATACATAAGTATATATCCAATTGTAAAAAATAATCCAGTGGAAATCTAATGGTCATTCTGTTGGTCATTCTAGTATAAAGAGCAGTTTTCGATGATAAGGGAGCACTTCACACATGTAACCATAGTGCCCAGGTTATACTGCAGGCTGCATGACACCTGGGTACAGGGCTGGTGGTTATGTCCCCTCACCTTGGAGACCCTGCCTGATATAATTGTGCTGTCATCTTAAACATAGCTTGGATAAATCTTTTGGGCAGATGTGGAACCAAGAGAAATTTGGCCTGAAATGCTGATTAATTAATACTGTATTATAACTATTTGGTGATTGTTAAACCACAATTGGTTTGCAGCCTGTGTTTCCCAACAGCAACATGATATAATACCACACCACCTGAATACCATTTTATTTGGTTTCTACCCAACTAGCTACTCTGTCCTGTGGTTGAGAACAGCAGCTATAATCAGACAATAAATACACACAGGCAAATGGACAAAATGTTGTTTCCAGGTGTAGAAATGGTTGGAATTATATTTAAGAACTGCAGGATACTTAGAATGTAATTTTCTTTAATCTCCTCAGAGGTCATTGGCTCACTGATTCATGAGATTTTGTTCTTGCACTGGAGAAACTTGTGGCCACCCTCACTTCTTTGTGCTGCCTCTTTCAGTACCACCCCTCCAGCTGCAGTGCTGCCCTCCAAAACTCCATCTTAAAGCCTGACTTGGCAATTTAACCATAAACAAGGCAGCAAATCCACATGTTGGCAGCAGCACTGAAACAGAATGACAAAAAAAGCTTTCAAACTCTATTAAATCACTAAGAGGTAAAGCCTAGTAATGTATTCAAAAACCTGGAGAGATTAATGAGTGGCAGCTCCTCTATACTTCTAAATTATGATTTTTTTTTGCTGGAATAGCACAAAAGCCATAGAGAAGAAAAAGAGTAAGGAGTCTTGATTAATCATTCCCAATTTCTCTAATCAGCTCATGCTAAAATGTCACTGTATGATGGGATCTCCTGTAAAAAAATAAAAAAACTAAACACATGGAAAACAATTACCATTACACAGTATCTCAAAGAAGTAATATAATGTAGTTGTTAGGACTTTGCGTGTTTATACACATATATATTTGTATGCATACATACATACATACATATATATATAAAATAAAATTGGAGTCATCAATAGCTCTGGCTTTCAGAGCTATTCCATAATGATTTCAATTATGGGAAATGCAGGAATTGTATCTTAGCTGGTGCTGGGCAGAAGTTAAGGGAAGTAGGACAGAAGTAAAGCAGACAGCTAAAGAGTCAACCTGGCACTAATAATCCCTGGATCTGTATAGCCTCTCACTGACCCAAAGTGCAAAAAAAAGTTAGAGTACCACAGGATAGCATTCCACAAGTAGAAAGAGGAATCTAAGCACAAAACCAAACTCTACCAAGCATAAACCCCCAAGACCCCTCTGATGCTAAAAAAAGGAACAGAAATGAACTGGGGATTGAAAAATGTAAGATAAATATAAAATTCTTTGATTTACATGGACAATTTTTTTCATGGACAATTTAGCTTTCAGGACAAGCCCAACAAACAGCTACAGATCTCCTGTTCTTCCTTCCTTTCTTTCTATCACAATATTCTTCCACTAGATATTACATAGGCTGTACTATATGCAAAGCAATGCCTACAGAAATAATCCCATATAAACTATAAGAGACATGGCATCCTAGAGCCAACATCTTAAATGAGGATTTCCATGCTGTAGCTGCCTATATTTGGTCAAATGAATTCCAGGACTATGTTTTAGATTAATCCTCTTACAGTCAATAACCCACACCTGCAGAGGAAATTTAACTCTGAATTAGCACAATCTGGCAAGTATGATTAGCTTTATTTGTAACTCAGCCCTGTGTGCACTGATTGCTCATCCTCCCCTTGGGTGGTGTAAATGACCGCAGAAGATGCTGGAAAGAGCTCATCAGTCTCAGGCTCTCAGGAATCATCCAGAATCCACAGAAAGGAAACAACACTCACTTTTCAGTGCACTGGAAAAAATAACCTTGTACAACTGAAACCTCTTATGAAATAATAGCAACCTCCTTCCCCCCAGCTCAGGTGTATGGTTACATTAATGCAGACAGAAAATCAGATGCCATTGATTTTTCCAGGCCCCTCAGCTTCACTAGTGAAGAATAAGGATGACAAGTGGAGAGCATGGTAACTATATCTGCATCTTTTAAAATTCAAGATTCTTATTTTTAGCCTCTAACCAACCTATTTTTATATTGTCTCTTTTAATTTTTTTTTTTTTTTTAATTCTGTTTTCTCCCAGTATTTCCTAAGCCATATCTTCTTCCTAGGCTCTATTTATGTCAAACCTTCACTAGAGAACCTCTGTCTTTTGCGCTTGACAACACCGCTGTATGGGTAACTCAATAAGCTTTAGGCACACACCACCTTTCCACTTTAAAGGATATACAATTCCACAACTTAATTAGCTGCTTTGCTTTGTCCTTTTCTCCTCCATAGATGTTTTATTATGTATGGCAGTTTTTTGCACCTTTACATAGTAGGCACCACGCTGCGAGTGAGCTTTATGCACATTCTTTCCTTAGTATTAATTAAATCATCTCCCCTCTCTTCCCATGTATGATCCAATCATGGAATTACAGTAGTATTTACCATAGCAATGAATAGCAGGCGAGTGTTCCTTTCTCAGTATCTAGAGACTAGATCTGGTTAATGGGCACATTTTCCATCTTAAAACCTATAACCTAACCTTTTATTTCCAACTCCAAAATTGCTCTTTGATGAAAAACTGGGTGTGGATGCTATTCAAACATGATCGTTAGAGAAATTAAGGTCCTTTCAGGGCTCATGTCAACAAGGTATTTGACGGCCTTTTAGTTAACTTTTATATGATTTAGAACAATAAGTACCATAAGCTCTATTAGTACCTTGGCCAACTCTCTGGAAACAGCAGCAGGTGCTCTAGAGAGCATCAAGCATCCCATTTTCCCACTATGAAAAATGGTCATGATAATTTTTAAACTAGTGGTAAAGCTGAAATAGCTAGCAATAGAAAGTTTATATTCAGTATGACGGCATTGCTGCAAAAGAGAAATGTAATATATTTTGACAGATTTCATTTTCCTCCTACCCTTTCAGTTCTTGACCTTTCTATAGCAACTATCAACAGAGCCAGGCAGTAATACTGGTTTGTGTGCTAGTTCTGATACTGTCAGAGACCTGAGGCTGATTTTACAAAAGCATCTAGACAGAATAAACAATACAAACAATGAGGGAGATTCAGATGTCTGTTCTCTCTCCGACAGTCATCATGAATCCATCACAGCCTAACAAAGATTCAGATTTAGCTTAGAGAGCAGATGAAAGTTCCTTCATTTACATTATATGAAAAATTTACTGTGATATTGATTATCCTTCAGTTTCCAGTCAGGCAGAGATTAAATTAACAGATTTCGAAGCCAAAGACGACCATTATGTAATTTAGCACCATATTTTACATCACACAGCCTGAGAAGTTTAATGCTATTACCCTCTCAAAAGAAAGACATACAGTCTTGATTCGAAAATGTCGAGACACTCATTACATCCTTCAGCAGTTTGATGCAAAGGCTAATCACCCTGACATTAAAACATGTGCTCCACTTCAAATTCAGAGTGAATTCCCAGACTCGGGTTCTGGTTATTCTTTTTTTTTTTGCTGAAGCTCTCTAGTAGATGGTGATGTCTCCTTCTTTTCCCCTTTATGAAGTTACTAGTTATTGAGTCACCTTCTGAGTTTCTTTTCAGTACAGTTATAAACTGCCTGAATGCTTTAAATCTCACAGCAAAAATTGTGTCCTCCAACTCTTGAAATACCTGTGGGATTTTCCTTTACTGCCCCCAGTTTTTCAGTAGATTGCTGCACCCTGTCTTTGAAATATTTTAAGATAATGGTGAAGAAGGTAAGAAGGAGGAGGCAGCACTCACCTCCTCTTGCTGGGTATAACTCCCATCTCCTCACTGTCCCCCTCCAGAGTGACCCTCCTTGCCTGCCACCATTCATCATCTGAGGCGTTGATGACATGAAGGATGTCTCCATACTTGAAACTGAGTCCTTGGCTTGGGAGGCCACTGTCTTTGCTCTTGTCATAGTCAAACATGGCTCTGTGAAGGGAAAAAAAGACATAAAGACAGGTGATTAGATCAGTCTGGGTACATTTACTTCTGAACAATTAATTATATTTTACATCACAGGTAATAACCCTTTCTCTTTTCATAAGGGAGGGAAAGGTGCTACTCAGAGGAAAATTTTCCAGTGTGAAGTCAGTCTTTACAGAAGCCTTTTTTTTTTTTTTTCTCCCTTTAAAAGAAACCGAATGGTATAATCTGATACCAGTTCTCAGCCTATGCCTTCCAGTCCTATGCCTGGCACCTACACCAGTGTAGATGTACCCCACTTTCTGACGGTAAGACTCTGCACATGAATCCCAGCAAGTGCAGGTCACTCATTGGAGTTACCTAGCTAAAAATCCAGATCTTGGTTTCTTACAGGAAGAAAATACTTGGGAATATTTTTCCCATGTAAAATATTGTTTAAGATCATGCCTGTCAAGAACTGATGTTTATTTCCTATTGGAAAAATAATATGATCATAACCCTGGCTGCAGAAATGTTAGATCAGTAAAATCCCAAGAGGCGTCTAATAATTCCTACTTTTTTATTGTCAGAAAGAAAGCCATGGCAATATTTTCACAGGTAAACACCTTTGTGAGAAGGATTTGATGTAATTAATTGTTGTGCATTCTAGTGTAATTGCAAAGAATGATTATAGCAGTTTTATGGATAGATATAAACCACTCAAAATTAATTCTTATAATGAGGAGAACTTTAAAAGAAGTTATCAGAATTGTGACAGTGCAACCAAAATAATTTAAAGCTCTTATAAGCACCAATTGTGCATGGCAAGTCTGGTTCAGAAGGAGGAAAAATGCTATTTGAAATATGTCTTCTTTTAAAGTGCTTACAGTCTTGAACTAACATCTTCAGAAATGCCCAGATAATTCCCTTCTCTGAGGATGAAGACTGCTGAATTTTACATAATCCATAAGCTTAGTTATGCTTGTGCCTTTTTTGGTAAATGTTCTTTGAATGCATGTATCCTTTGAAAAATTTTTAATGGCTTAACAGTGGAAAAGTTCTTTAAAAAACCCAACTATATTGTATTAAACATTTATATTTATGAAGGACTCTTATTGGTACCAGGTATTCTGCTGCTTCTCAAATGCAGCTTTCTGTGAGGACATTGGATGAAGAAGCTTATAAATCCAGAAGCAGTTAAGTGTCATTAGACACCTCTTTGTAACCAATTGATGACACTGGATCCCAGGAAGATGGGAGTGCATAGGCAAACAGGCACACAATACATCATCCTGTGGGCACTGCCCTCGGCAGCAGGCAGTGGCCAGAATTTTACCACTGCATGGGACAGTCTTAAAAATTCACTGATTAATTGTGTACTTTGCCATGGAAGCCAATCAGCATCCCAAAACCCCTAACCACACAGTTGGCCATGCTGGATGCTGGGCAGATGTCATGCAATCCTGACTCCAGGCAGAATTAAATCACTCAAGAGACAATATCTTCTGCTACAGCGAATTAGCAAGAATGTCACATCCCTCATGAAAAACATTCCCTGATGCCAAACTGAAAATGCTCCATATTGGGAATATTCTAAGATTAATTTTTTCTTTCAAAAGTTAAAGACTAGAAATTAGGACAATATTCTTTGTCCTTGAACAGACATTTGCACCTCAGACGTATTGACTTAAAATGAGACTGTCATTGTGCTGGCTGATGTTAACGATGAATGCAGATGGCAATGTTTGCCACTGACTTACTTTGATTGGAGTAATCATGTGCATTGCTAATTAAAATGAGATTACAGATCTCAGACAAGAGAATTTTTGAGCACACTTTTCACTGAATGAAAGATTTTGTGGCTGATGCTCTACAGATGTTGATTACTCCATTAGCAAATGAAAATGACATGAGAGCTGACTTCAGTGATCTTTCCTAAACATTTCAAATTAAGAGCTACGTCTTGGTAACAGCTGTATTTGAGCTCACAACTTTGATAACATTTCTGGCTGTATAAAACATGCTTTTGCTGGTTGGCTGTTGGCCCAACTATAAAGTACATGGAGATCTTCACTCCCGGCGCTGTTGACTACTTTGGGCTACAGAGAGATCTGGGCACACTCATCCCCACCACCTCAGGCTGTGAGGGCAATTTGGATCTCTACAAATCCAATTGCAAAATCTAGTCTCTTTAAGAGACTGACATGTCATTTCTAATTTTCTACCTGATGAACACCACCCAGTTCTGTTTGTGCTTGGTCTTGCAGATGTATATAAAAATAACACTGCAATAACACTCTGCATCTGTTGAGTGTCAGCTGAAGAGATAAAAAATGAGTGCAGCCAGACCTCTTGTTTGGTAAAGGAACTGGGCAGAGCAGACAGAAAAAGATGCTTTTTTAACTTTGCTCTTTCATGTTTTTAGACAATGACATCCAAGTCTTACAGGATACGACCTGCAAGCACTGAAATTTTCATCAGAGTCAAGGTCAGCTCTCAGCAAAGTCTATTTGTTCTACGCAAGCTTCTTCACCAGGATAACAGCCTAAGGGGTATGTTAGACACCTTAGATAGGTTCTGCTATGCCATGGGGATTATTGAAGGAAAGGTTAAAAAATAGTAGCACCGTTGCTGAGTATTATGTGTTGAGAAGAGGAGATAAGCAACACAGTCCAACAAGAAACCCACCCTAGCACAGAGGGTGCCCCTCTCTGAGAGCTGAGCACCATATTTTCCTTTCAGCTAGAGAAGAATCAGCACGATCAGGACCGGACAAATACTTTTCCAAAAATGAGATGTTTAATAGAAACAGTGTTATTCAAATCATCCAGAGGGTCCAAACCAAGACGATATGTAACAGTGCCTCTCTCTCTCTGTGATGAATTAGAGGTATCTCTCCAGACCACAAGCACAATAGTGCAGATAGTGCAGAGGCTGCTCAGCAGAGCTAGTGAGCTTTCTGAACTTGTTAATATGACTATATGCTTTCATCTGGCTGAGTCTGCTTTTTCATGGGTTGCTTGGGCAGTTCTTCACGGCACTGAGCTGTGAATAATTTTTAGTGTCTTTTACTGCAGTATTAAAGAATAATAATCTCAATAAGCTTACAACATTTTAAAGATGTTTATCTAACAGTCTTGAATACTAACAGCTTCTTTTTTTCTCCACAATTTATAAAAATGCATCTTAAAGCACTGTTCTTTCAGGTGTTTCATATGCTCAGTTTGCTGCTTGCATCTACTGTTCAGCCTTTTTTTGGATCCTACAGGACATAACCAAGAGCCCCACAAGGCTTTCTCTGTGTCAGTAAGGCTTTTTTTCCAAGTCATCTGACTAGATCTACTTTTGAATTGGGGTAGTCAATATTTTATAACTAAGGAAATCAGTTTAAATTATTTAACTTCCACTTTAGAGCTGTCACCAACGTTGTGATCTCACCAGCATCAGAAAACTCCTGTTCAGTATCTTCTAGACAGCACATTTCACAAATGGGACCCTAGGTTACACAGGATAGAGAATGCATTTTGAGGTTACAAATGCACTAAACCAAATGACTACTATTAGATGTGGATAAAATACTGAAATAGGGAACAGAGCTTGCTGCTAACCAATTAAGCAGATGTTGTGAAATCATGATTTGGTCAGCTTATTTCCCTTATTAGAAAAATAGCAACAGGAGTGGGTGTGATTATCAAAGACGTAAGGTATATGCACCACACTTCCATTAACACTTAAGGTTTTTTTTTTCCTCGGTTCCCAGTTCTTGGCTCAGTTTAGGGAAAACTGTTTAATATCTGAACAATATTTTGAAAGTGAAAAGTGTCATTAAAATGCCAGGTATTGCTGTCTTCTTGGTGAAAGCCTCATGCTTCTAGAAAATAAAGAAACAGTCCTGAGAAGTAAAGCAGGAAGTGCAAATATTTAGAAGAAGCTGGCTATCACAAATATTTAAGAATATGTGAGTCTTGCTTCCCTGATATTATTCCAGACTTCAGAAGTGATCATTACACTAGACTAATCCGAGCAGCAATTTGGACAGAACCTAACAGGTTTTATTTTTGTGCTTGGGTGCTTCTTAATCATTTTTAGGCAGCCACATCAGCGTAAAACATGAGACAAGCATTTCACAACAGCATTCAAACTCATTGCTCAAAAACGTTTGAAATTAAAATACTGACTTTACCAAGCCATAATATGCAGTGAGGTGTCTACATGGCATGAAGGCCACTAAAATGGCGATATCCTTTTTTTCTTCCACTTAGCTTAAATACTTCATTATTTGAGGCATTTAGAAAAGCTAAGTTGCCTTGTGCAGTATATTTTTATTCCTAATGACACCTCACAGCTAGAGGAATAAATGTTTGACATAGAAAATATATTAGCTGTAACAAAATAGAAAATCAATTCCTCATGCAATTCCATATATAACAACCGATTGACAGCCACGATGTCTACATTGTTACCAGCATCTGTAACATGAAAAATAGGGTACAGAAAGACTAAGTGATCTTGCTAAGCCCTTAGCAGAAAAGGGAACTTAACAGAGAAACCTCTTAGCCTCCTCAGCTAAGGCTGTAAACACCATACGTAGTAGCGTTCATAATCTTCCTTGCAAAGCAAGAGATATTATTTCATTTACAACACAGGAATATATTTTACCGAATGCTTCTGTATGTTCAGAGCAAGACCCCAAAATCTTCCACTCCCACATAAATGGCCACTAATTTGATACAGTTCAGGTGCTGCGTGGCAGCTTTATTTGCATCTCTGAAATTACTTTCTTCTTCTTCTGGCACAGATGGGAGTTTGCACATAAATTTACAGACTGCTCTTTGCTATTCACTTGGTTATGAAACGACAACATTTAGCAAGAGAGATCTTCAGCTGCTGTAAATAGTCCTAACTCTCCTGTGATCTGCCAGCATATCTGCATATGCACCACTGAAGGATATTTCTCTCTTCTCCGAAAATTCCTTGAACAGCGACTCTCAGACATCAGGTTTTATAGCATCATCCTAAGGGAGAAAAATGTTATTCTCCTCATTTACCACACCTATCCTACCTCCTGCCCTATTCTGTTTTTACAGTTGGGGAAACCCAGTGCAGAGAGGTTTAATCATTTGCCTGGTTTTCGGCAGTAATTCAGCATCATAGTCAGAATCAGACCCCAAGTTTCATAGCCGTCTTTTCTGCACTCAGTAATAAATGTATTTCCACCCACTTGCAGGCTCAGCTTGAAGAAAAAATTAGAAGAAGATGAAAGAAACGCTAATGTAATTCATTGCTATAGCTACAACAGAGAGCACAGCGGTTCTCTGATAGAAGCAGCCATTGCAAGGCAATTAAAATGCTATTAAAAGGGTTAAATTTTCACATACTGGCAAGTCAATAAAGACTTTCAGCTTCTCCTCCCAGCTTTGTTTCCATCTGGAGAAGCTGAACTGGTAACATGTAGAGCATACAAAAAAGGTTTCCCTTTCCTTGGGAAGTTTGGGAAGCTCTGAGGGGCTGCTTTCTGAGACTGGAGGCTGCTGGAATAGCCCCTGTGCACGAGATGATTCTGTTGTACATTGTCACCTCTGCTGAGAGAGTGGGAGGGGGGACTGTTGGGAAGAACAGCTTTTATTAGTATACTACAACAATGTAATTTTAACAAAAAATATCTGAGTATATCACTTGTCACTCAGAGATATAATGATTCCTGCTTTTTCCTTTTCCTTGCCTTATTTTTATTTTACTTCTTTTACTTTTGTTTTTTCCCCCTTTATTTTCTTTTTTGC